>SNQJ01S0147817.1:5149-17229 GCA_010110895.2 Picea sitchensis
AGTGTATCTTTTGTATTTGGGTACCTAACATGGCCTTGTTGTTGGGACCCATTCTTTATTTTCACCATAGTGATGTTTAGGGGGTGTTGGAGTTACTTCACACACACCTAGGATTTATTTTTCCTAAGGTTTTTCCTTGTTTATTATTCATAATTATTCATTATCGAATCTCCTAGATTTTAGGGGAGAATATTCCATCTGGGGAATATTCTCTTTCAGTTGACACTTCAGTTTGACTAGTTGAGTTGAGTTTAGATGCTGCATTGGTTTTGTCACCATGCAACATTGGGATCATCACTAGATAATGTGCACTTGCCTTGGGATCATCACCAGACTGACACATTACCCTTGATTTCTTGAGTTAACTCCTCAATACTCTCTGTTCAGTCAGTTAGCTGAAGACTAGTTGACTATTTAACTCAACTAAGTGGCAGTTCACTCCCGTAACTGCTTGAGAGACTATACTAGGTGGCAGTTTACTCCCATAACTGTTGGTGTGTTTCCAGATCACTTTAGACCACCACTATGGCTCATTAGTTAATCATGTATCCTATATCTATTGTAAATTATTCACTCTTTGAGTGTGGAATACAGTTAATGAGAATTCTTCCATTGTTTCTCTCTTGCTTCTTTTTTCTCAATTTATCTCTGCAAATGTGTGTAGTATTTTCTAGCTAGATCTACTTTCCTATATATTTAGATTAATCTATTTAGAGTGTTTGGGGTAGTTTAGGAATTATATTGTCTTTTAAGGGAGATCATAGCTCTTCCTATACTTTGACCTTGGTATAGTAATAGGGGGATTTTCCTCGCTAGCAGAATTGGCGACTCCACTGGGGAGTCTCTCTAGGGTTTTAGAGGGAGGTTTTTGGTTTTAATTGGCTTCTTTATTTTCCTCTTGAGTTTTTATCAAGTTCACTGAGTCTTTTAAGGGTCTCTGATCACCTGCAAGGTGCCTACCAGCTTTTGCTTCCTAGTCAGTTTTCCTAGTCTTTTTCTTTTTTGAAAAATTTCAGAGGTGTACGTGCTCTGTTTTGGCTCAGCCCGCATACATACACAGTCTTCAAAGTGGACAACCCGTGTACATACACAGGCTACTGGTGAAACAACCCATGTCTATCTGTCTTGAAAGTGTTTTTAAAAAGAGAAGTTTTTCTCTTTCTTGTCAGAAGATTTAGGCTTCTCGGGGATTTCTTGGACTTTACAAAGTCTCTTTTTTTTTCCTTAGCTTGGGTTAAAGATTCATTTTCAACGTGTTTCTTGATTTTATTTTGTTTTCCCTAGAGGTTTAGAGTGAAATTTCAAGTTTTAGATCCTCCTTTGGTTTATTTTTGAATCCATACATTTACGCAGTCGGCCTAGGGTCTCTGTCAATCTTGGTTTCTGTTTTCTATTTTTCCTATTTCTTTCTTTGAAAAAAAAAAGAATTTTTACTTTGGCTTTTCTTGTTAAAGCAATTCAAAAAAAAAGAAGAAGTTTTTGCATTCAGTTTGGTAGCATAGCCTAGGTTGTTTGTTTTCAAAAGAAACAAGTTTCAGTTTCAAAGTTCTTCCTTTCTTTCCCGGAAGTATAAGTAGTTTTGCGTAGCCAAATGAAAACACTTTTTTAGGGAACTTTCAATTATAAGATCTTGAAACATTAATTAGAAAAGTTGATATTTACAAAGGGGTTTTGCAAGCTTTCGCTTTAAATTCAAAGTATCTTATTTTCTTTTAAATGCTCTCAAAGTTTTCTTCAATTTTTATCTCTTCCAAACACCACTAGTTGCATGATCACATACTTTGCATAAATCAAGCCTATAAAATTAACACTTAACTTAAAATATATAAGACTTTCTGTTTGTAGGGTTCACTGACTAGTTTAATCTTTTAAGGCCTTGAAATAGGTGTGAAGAGGAAACTCTTCAAGGCCATTTAAAACAAACATTGGAGTTTGAGATAGGGAGTGTCTAAAGTCCAGTGTCATAAGAGTTAGTCTGGACCCCCCTCTAACACAAGGGATAAACACGAGGTTGCTTAAGGAAAGGTAGAGGAGATAACCTCTCCAAATATGGACCAAGCATAGTGGGGATTGTATATTGAGGGACTTTCTTGGGAACAATAAGGATTGCATTTGCCTACGGAGCCTCGTGGACCTCGAATTCGTTTGATATCCTCTATTATCTTCTGAACCAATTTATTTCATCACTTTTGAAGGGATTAGACTTGTTATCCTGCTCATTAGGATCAACCTGACTGTCGACTGTACCCTCCTGGTGACTGACTACGAGCTGGAAACTTAGTTGCCTATTTTTTACAGACTTACACAAGTGACTGTGGGGGTATACTGCGGTACCTAGGGAAGATGTCAGATCATGCTGCACAGAGTATACACGGAGGTTGCTTCCATGTTCGAGTTTCACTTGCACAAGTTAGTTTCTCTAGTGTCAATTGGCGTAACTCTCTTTCCCACTAGTTAGTTGTCTGCTTGATTTATCTTTAGGAACTTTTAGTGTGTGCTCTTTGTTTCACGCTAGTCAAACCTTAGTGTGTCAGTTGATCATTTCACAAAGTGGAAGATCAACAGCTCTGTCAGTCATGAAGGCTTCAGAGCCTGTAGCCGATTACTTTGGAGCCACCTCTGCCATCGTTGAGGTGAATACTTGATCAAGAAGAATCGTTCGAAGTTATCAGGCCACAGGAAAATATACCCAAGCCAGCTCCGAGAGGAGACTTTCTGGCACCAGAGGAATCTATTTTTTCTGACCTCGAGATCGAATATTTTAGACCATCAAATCCTCCAATCACTGACTTGTCGATGGCACTTCTAATCCAGGTTGTCCCTACTGAGGTGAAATCCTCTGAACGCCAGTTTATTCGGTGAGCGACGATGGAAGAAAATGTTTTTGCTTCGTCAAGGAGTCCCCGTAATCCCGTTATGGTTACCACTGGAGGGGGCATTGTACCTCTTCCCCCACCTCCGCCTATTAGGACCATGGCTATCCCAACACCCACAAATTCAAGCAGTGGTTTGATTCTATTGACAAATTCAACCATTGTTCCGTTCACTCAGAATGCGACAGGTGCTCCCTTCTCATATGGGATTCATGACTTTGACTCAAATTCAGTTCTTACTTACTCTACTTTACATACCATGGGTCTAGGGGCAGGTAGCTCTAATGCTTCCTTGCAAGGATTGACCCCATTCAATGTTAATCCTTATGGTGGGGGTCATATACCTCCTCCGTCCCCTTTGCTCGATGGTTCTTTTTAGCAAACGATCAGGCCTAATGCTAACTATAGCTTGTTTAGTGGAGATAGTTTGGGACCTTCATCCTACATGACGTCGGTGGGATCTATGCCATTCTCTTTGTTTGGCGCATTTGGAAACAACGTTTTTTCTTTGTCTACTTTCTCAACTGGGGGAAACCCCAACTTTGGTCAACAGAACCCTTGCAAGGCACCATTCCTTCATAGGGAGCAATGACAGGAGTATACTCCACACAAGGTCTTTGGAATCCTTCGCAGGGCACATTTCCCTCGCAAGGGATGCTGGTCAGGGGAAACCCCTTCCATACTCAATGGAACCCTAGGCAAGGTTCAATACCTATGCCAGGAGGATTGGCTGGGGGCATCCCCAACCAAGGTCCTTGGAACATGGCACAGGGAGCAATCCCTGTGCAATTTATGTCATCTAATTTCGGAAGTGAGCCAATGATGCAATAACAAACACAATTTCCTTTTGCTAGTCAAGGCCTCAGTTTCTACCAAACCCCTGGCGAGTAGTCCAACTTTTCCTGGCAACCTGGTGCCAGTCAAAATCCAGGTCCCTCTTTTCATGTAAATACTCTGCAACCAAAACTACCCTTTCTGGAAACCCCACATTTTCCAGACTTGTTGAGATTGTTAAATGAAACGATCTGTCATGATCTGCGTTGGTGCCTCATGCCAACTAAGTTTCCTTCTGACATTCTGAAATTTGAGGGCAAGCTTGGTGAATATCCAAGTGATCACATGACTACTTTTCACTTGTGGTGCTCGTCGAACTTGTTGAAAGATGACTCCATACAATTGCACCTTTTTCAACACACTCTTATAGGGGGTGAAACAAAGTGGTATATCGATCTTGACAACTCTAAGTACTCTTACTTTAATGACCTAGCAATGGTTTTTCTGAACCATTTCCAGTTTCCAGTGATATACGATGTCGGCACCAAGTTGTTGACCAACTTTGAGAAAACTAAGGTTGACCATATCTTGGATCATATCCAAGAGTGGCAGCGATGAAAGAGCTTCATTAAGGTCAAGGTAACTCGTGCATTTTTTCTTGAGTGGTTGTTGAAGTCTTTGGTTCCTTGCATATCCAAAGATGTAGCAACATCTAGGGTGTTTTCTGAGAAAGAGGCTATTATGAGAGCCCAACAGCTAGAAATGATTTACTCTTAGTCTATCATGCTTTAGGAGATCTTACCTGATGCGCCACGGTCAAATCTCGATAAGGCCAAACAAAATTCTGGGCCCCATGCTGATGTAATAGTGGGTTCAACAAAAAACAAGTCCAAAGATATGTTGTCTAATCAATTATTGCAATTATCGATTCAACAGACTGTGGCGAGCCAGACTCCCAGTTCAGCTACTTTTGGCATAGGGGCAGACCCAGGGTTCAATGCTACAACTACACACCAACAAAACCCTAACTACTAACCCTTTTGAAAACACCTACAAAGCACATGAACTCTCACCCGAGGTAGAGGCAGGGGTGGTTGCAGGACTCAGGTTTTTGCAACCTTAGTTGGGAGACAGATCTGTGATTATAATACTTAATAGATCACTTAGCACCATTAGTTCATCATTATTCAACCATTATCTACTTCGCATATAAAACAAAGTATTGCAACATTCACCCAGATCTAACATATTTAAGCACTTAGCATAACTAAATGGATCACATCTAGCAGATTCAAGCACTAAGCACATCCACCTATGTTAGATCTAGCATCCAAATTCATCATAAGCACAAAGAATAAATATATCTATATATCTATCTTTATCCAACACTTAGCAAATAACACATAAATACATCAGAACATCGCACAAAGTAGAATAACACAGTATTTATGTGGTTTGCCCCCACCCAGGGGCTACTTCCACCAACTCTTCTTCTTTATTAGCTTCTTCAATAGGTTACATGCATAGATCCTAAAAAACCCTACTCCGCACAGGACAAATGATCTGCGTAGCTCACTAGATCCTTCTTCCTTGCATTACAGCACAAAGCCCTTCATAGTCTTGTTACAACCACTTGCACCTAGCTTTGTAAGTCTCTCACAGTGTGCACAAAGAATTTACAAACCAAACTTGCACTTAGTACTTAGCTTATCGGACTAACATCACATAGATGCCTCTCTTTACATCGCCTAGACTTCTATTTATACTTTACAAAATAGGCCTAAACATGGGTAAACCCATGGGCTGACATCCCATACCCATTACATATTCCCAAATCCCAAAAAGGACCCAAAAAGGGGCCGAGATCCTGCGATATCTGCTTCATCTTGCGCTCCATCTTTGATAGGCTGTCCAAGTTCCAAAATAGGTCAAACTTGACCAAGGATCTCCCAAAACTTGGTCAAGGGCCAACAGTCCCCCAACACTCACATGTGTCTCGTCCCAAGTCACTCTGGTCTGACTAGTTCTACTTCGAATGCCTTGAGCTTGGCTTGAGCTGCTTCAACTTGTTGTTGTGCTATGGCCTCCTGTGCAGCAAAATCTTGGATGACTGCATCGTTGATAGGTCCCTCTAGACGTTGTTCAGCTATAGTGACAACTTGCTCTAGCTATGCTCCTTGGCCTTCTACCTCTGTAAACAATTGATAAGCCTTTTGTTGTACAGGTTGGAGTTTATGAGTTACCTCCATAACTCTACTCTAGATATTGTGGATCTGCTGCTAAGTGGTCTTTTGCTCTTGGGATCAATTCATTCTTTCCACAACTGACATGGGCTTCAGCTGTGCCTGTATCTTTTCGGCTTGATACTTCACCTCTTGGATCTGCGACTCCAGTGCCTTCAATTATAGGTTCTCCATGAGTTGTTCATAGGTCTGGGCACTGTGATCAGTGAGATTCTTACATTCCAGGGTAAGGGCCTTTATCCTTTCAACTGTGCTCCGGGCGGTTGCTTCTCTTTGGTATCTTACATCTTGTGGGTTCTCAGGTACTATGCGTAGTTCCAAGTCTGTGATGCGTTGTTGTAGCTACTGGATCACTTCTTCAAGTTGCGTGACTTGCTGTGTAACTTGATCTTCTACCTTTACTTCTATGACTGTCATAGAGTGAAGTGCTTTGTTGACCACTTCCTTTACTTCGAGTTTCTCCGCGAGCAACTGTTCCATTTCTTGTTGTAGCTATGCTTTTTCTTTGTCAAACTTCACTTGGAGAGAAATATTTTCCCGTTCTGCAGCACTGTGTTGCTCTATGAGTACCCCTTGTACTTGTGTCAAAGCCTGGGTGGCTTGCTATGTTTCTTCCTCTGCTCGTCGAAGGTTAGCTTCGACTGAATCGGCTAAGCGGTGGAGTTGAGCTGGTTCATCTCCTAATTCTGGCTCTCCTGACGCAGTGGAGACTACGCGGTTGGGTTGTAGGGTCTGTTGTACCCCTCAGAGTTAAGTCTCAATTTGATCATATATCTCCTCTTGTTTTGCTTCTTGTTTCTCTGCTATTTCCAGCGAAGCATCTTGCAGGTCTTCTATGAGGAAGCCGAAGTCATCGGAGGTGAGGACAGTCTGCATCTTGGTCATGGTGGCCTTCGATTTCTTCTGGGAGGAAGGTTTCAGAGGCAAACCTTTCCTCTTCTCCAGGAGATCAACCTTGTCTCCTTGCTTTTGTTTGACTTCTTTGTCACCTAACTCTTCTCCATCACCTCCTTGCTCTGGTGAAATGGAAGCAGTCTTCATGGATGCACTGTCTAATTCTTGGACCTCTTCAATCTTCTTTGTCCCACTAGGTTTGGGTGTATCCTATGCAGTTTCTGGGCTGTTGATGTCGGATATCTCCGCAGGGTCTACTGGAATAAGGAAGTCCATCGACTAGTCCTTATTGATCTCCTCCAAGTCCTCCTCTGTCATCTTGTAGTAGGATTGAATTTGTTGCTTGTGTTCGTCAACGCGCATTGTGATGTAAGTAAAATGTCGATCTGCGCTAAACTTCATCAGAGGCCTGAACTGGTGTAGAGTGTTTGGAGTCATGCGAGGCTCAGAATTTATGGCTACCTTCAGCTGATTGTAGTAGGTATGAAAAACAGTATTAAACTGGCACTGTTTATTCATATTGCTTGAATACCATAGTGTACTGAACTTCCTGGCTAGTGGTTCAAAAGGCTTGATGTCCAGGAAGGTCACCCCTTTTGGCAGCTCCCAAGAAATAAAAGCTATAAGGATCAAGAGCCAGCTGAAATACAATTCATATGCTTGATCCTATGCTTCCCTGTAGTCAAGTTCCAATTGGTTCACCAGGTACTTCACCCAATTCATCTGAAGGCCTTCCACGCACTTGCCTATGAGGTCGACTACAAAAGAGGTGACTTGGGTAGGTCGGTTCTTTTGGACTAACTTCCCTGCAATCAATTGAAAAGTGAGGCACACTACACCACTCTAGATAGAAGCTACCTTGTAGCCTCACATTCCCTTCTTGACATTGCCATAAGTGTCCTTGATCCTCTGTGCTAGAGCGCGATCCATGGCTTTTCCGGGGTAAAAATCTTGTGGATCGGGTCCTTGCATACTCAACCCCGTGATTCAATTGATCAGCGTCAGATCAACTATTATATGTCAATTTAGCCACAAATAATTGCCATGGTAACAAGACATCAACAACTTGACACATGCATTTACCTCCTGGTGTCTTCCGAAGTGGGGAATCTTCATGACGTTGAGCAGGGTGGAATAAGCGAGGTTCATAGTCCACAACTGGGGGATTATCTTCAAATTCTTCCCATTAGTTCGGGTTAGGTACTTATGTGGGGCGAGCATGTTATAAACTTTGTGATCTCCGAGGTTGAAGTCACTAAACTTCAATGCTGCAATTTTATCTTGGCCTACTCGAATTGGACGTATCCCCTTTGGGAGGTATGCAGTGACCAAGGTGTATTCGAAATCTATGGGCACGTTATCTCGATTTATTGCACCACTCATAGGTGGTAGATAGGTGGATAATATGGTCGGGATCAATTTGGCATTCGCTAGATCATCCCTGTGCTTGGTTCGCTTTTCATCTAATGGTCGGGATGGTCTAGCTCTGCGAGCAGTGGACAGAGAGGCTGGAAGTCCTCTTGTCGATGATGCTTGTACACCTGTAGACATCGACATGACTCTTTCAGTCATGAGGTCAAGCATAAATTCTTCAACACCTTGCTCTGCAGCGCTGGACTCGTCCGACATACACGCTCGGGGTTAACAATCTTAGGTTCGGGGGGTAACTTAGACACAATAATGAGATAGAGAGAAAGAGCGTGATGATCTCTGTATAAAATCAACTTATTCTATGGGCTCAAATTCTCAGTTGGCAAAAGTGTTCTCGGTGCATGGCGCGATGAGATAAATAGGTAATTCGGCAATGGGTTGCTTGCAACGAGTATGAAGCCTTCATTAACTTTGTTATGTCCATTATGATGGTCCCAGCGGTTGGATGGTGAGATGTCTGTCCATAAATGTATTTCTGCCTATTCAGTGCGTTTGTCTAATGGTTATAATGTCGCCAATGACTATATTTCTTCGCCATGGCGAAGTGCCATGCGTTGCTGTTCTGATATCCTGACGAAGCTCCAATTTTGCAAATTTTCCTTCTATGAGGTTCCCTCTGTAATCTTTTGAAACTTGTCGATCTTATCTCTCTTTTTACTTAGCTTTCTAGCCTTCTTCCCAGTGAGCTTCGTCTCGGTATGCCTTTTTCCGTTCTGATCCTTAGCTTCTTTTGGCACAGTTACTTCACGTTGTTGAGATTCTTTCCTAAGATTCAAGGGTAACCCTTCTTCTTGATATGGAATAGGTTCTTCAATCTTCAGTGGTTCTTCTAGTGTTCTTACAACTTCAACATCTGGGTTTCTGGTTCTCAATAGCTTCGCTAGGTTCTCTTGTTCTTCAATCAAGTGTGTAATCCTCCTAGTTATAAAATCTTTTAACTCTTACTTCTTTTGCTCTAAGACTTCTTCTTCTTCTTTCTTTCTGGCATGATCTCTTTCAATCCAAGGTATTCCTAGTATCATGGTAAATGGAGCGTTGTCCTCAATAAATTTTATTATCTCAAAATCTTCTTCGGTCAAAGTTCCATTGGCATTCATAGGTATCTGAGAGAGCTTTCCACATAGGTTTACCATCTTCCCTCTAAATAAACCTATTCCTCCTAATGAAGAAATCATAGCAGGCCTCCCTATAGCTTCCCAAGTTTTCTCTGTCATGATATTCACCTGTGTTTCCTCATCTAGAACACAATCAATGTCGAAGTCTCCTATTCTTGCTTCAAGGAATTCTTTTTCTTTGAAGATATCTAATAAGATGACATGTCAGTGATCATTCAGGGTTTCTCTTATCTGTAGCAATACTTTTTCTGAATCTTTTTGGGGTTCTACCATTTCTGGATCTGCCTTAGGTTTTTCTTGTCTCATATTCATTTCTTCAAGCTTAGCAATCATTCTAGGACAATCCAATACTTCATGGTCCATATATTTACAACAAAGACAACTAGGTATTCTCCCAGGGCATTCCTCAGTAAGATGTCCCGATCTTGTGCAATTGTAACAGAGGGTTAATCCTCTCTTTCGTTTAAATGATCCCCAACCTTTTTTGTACTGCGCGCTAGGATCATGGTAGCTAACCTATAAACATTTCTTTCTAGGATCCCGCATACACTTATTAGTCGAAACATTCTTTCTATGCATAGGTAGGACATATTTTTCACTATTCTTATCATATCTACTCATATCAAATCTTCTTTCATCTATTAATACCCTAGTTTTCAAGCTATGATAGAATCTATCAAATATACCTAGATTCATACTTTTGAAACAAAAATTTCCACTAATCTTACTTCTACAAAGCACAAATCCTTCATATCTATAACTTTCCACTATTCTTACCTTTATCAGAGCACAGAGTTTTCAGATCTTACCTCTTTTATTCAGATCGAACTTCTTTTCCTTAGCACAAAGCTTGTCAAACTAAGTAGAGTACTGCGCACTAGAGCAATACATCTATGCACAAAGATTTCACAATTTCAGGTTGGATATTTGCACAAAGGTTCTTCTTCCTCAGTTCCCATCAATCACAGTTTTAGTCTCGACAACAGAACCATTTGTTGGCACAGGGGCAGACCCAGGGTTCAACGCTACAACAACACACCAACAAAAACCTAACTACCAACCCTTTTGGAAACACCTGCGAAGTAGATGAAGTCTCACTCGAGGTAGAGGCAGGGGTGGTTGCAGGACTCAGGTGTTTGCAACCTTAGTTGGGACACATATATGTGATTATAATACTTAATAGATCACTTAGCACTGTTAATTCATCATTATTCAACCAATATCTACTCTGCATATTAAATAAAGTATCGCAACATTCACCCAGATCTAACGTATTTAAGCACTTAGCATAACTAAATGGATCAGATATAGCATATTCAAGCACTAAGCACATCCACCCATGTCAGATCTAGCATTCAGATTCATCATAAGAACAAAGCAAAAACATATCTATCTATCTATATTTATCCAACACTTAGCAAATAACACATAAATACATCAGAACATCGAACAGAGCAGAATAACACAGTATTTACGTGGTTCACCCCCATCCTAGGGCTACGTCCACCAACTATTCTTTTTTATTAGATTCTTCAATAGGTTACATGCATGAAGCCTCAAAAAACCTACACCGCATAGGACAGAAGATCTGCACAGCTCGCTAGATCCTTCTTCCTTGCGTTACAGCACAAAGCCCTTCACGGTTTTGTTACAACCACTTGCACCTAGCTCTGCAAGTCTCTCATAGTGTGCACAAAGAATTTAGAAACCACACTTGCACTTATCACTTATATTATCGTCCTAACCTCACATAGATGCCTCTCTTTACATTGCCTAGACTTCTATTTATACTTTACAAAATAGGCCTAGACATAGGTAAACCCATGGGCCGACATCCCATACCCATTACATATTCCCAAATCCCAAAAAGGGGCCGATATCCTGCAATCTCTGCTTCGTCTTGTGCTCCATCTTTGATAGGTTGTTGAAGTCCCAAAATAGGTCAAACTTGACCAAGGATCTCCCAAAAATTGGTCAAGGGCCAACAACTACCCCCATAACCCAGACTTCAGATGTACATAGTGTGCAATCGAAAACTCCCAATGTTATCCACAAATTTGGTCATTATGATGATGTCATGATGATGTTATGATGATGGAAAATCAAACTCTTTACTAAGAACACTTTCCTGAGAAAGGTTACAGTTGTCTTCTTCCAGAACTCACACTTTTGAAGAATGTTCGTGGGCTACTTATATATTCCCATGCGAGAATGCCTGATTCTCGTAGGCTACATTAATCTGGGGTGAAAACTTCTCGCACTGTACTCATTTTTAGGGTGCGAACATGTTCTTAAAGGGGAAAAAGATAAAAATCTCGAACCTTCTAGAAGGGAATCTTTTAGAAGGGTGAGTTGGCTTTCGAATGGTTATTCAGGTGCTGGCATTCCAGATATTTTGGGATCATTCCCTATCCAAGTAACTAATCTATCTTCTCCTATATATTGAGGAGATTTCTCATGGAAAGGGTTAAGTTAAGCAAGATAGCAAGAGAGTGATTGGAGAATTAGTGCAAGACTGTATGGAGGACTGATGCTACAACAACAAGAGACAACAGCAAGGTCATCGTATGTGGTTGATTTTCTTCATGCATTAGCAAGTGGGTGTGTCAGAGATAAGAGCCATCGAAAGGAGACCTACAAAATCAAGGCTCAGGTTGTAAGTTTCACTTTCAATTAATTCAATACAGTAATATGTCCCTTTCCCATAAAGATGATGTCACTTTATTACATAACTCCTTGATCATATGTAT
>SNQJ01S0147817.1:23599-45808 GCA_010110895.2 Picea sitchensis
CAAGGCTCAGGTTGTAAGTTTCACTTTCAATTAATTCAATACAGTAATATGTCCCTTTCCCATAAAGATGATGTCACTTTATTACATAACTCCTTGATCATATGTATAGACTAGCTATTGAATATATCAATCTGCCTTTACTTCGATTGGTTTGTGCTGTTGTGATCTGAACGGTGCAAGAGCATTGGAGCAAAGCTTGGAACAACAGAGACATAAGGAAAGCATTCATAAGGTATGTCCACAATCCTTATCTCTTAGTTCATTCGATAGGCTAGATCTAGGGAAAGTGTATTATTCTGTCCTGTTTTGTTCTAGATCCAGGTGGATCTAGGGAGATCGGTTTGTGTCCGCACTCATGGATTTATCCTGAAACACCCAAGGCCAACCAGCAGACTGAGGGAAAGAAGAAACAAAAAAACAAAAAGGGAAAACGGGATAAAAGGATGCTAAAAATGTTGGCAAGGTAAAAACTGAGAAGAGGAAGGTGAATTTTCCATGTAATATTTGCACAGACGACCAGTTAACTCATCTGTGCCCTCGGCTTGGGGAAGTCTAAAAGCTACTAGCACAATAATAACCTGCTATGTTGAAAAACCCTTTTCCACAAGGGAAAAACATGGCTCAGGATTCTACGTCCATGAGTGCAGTTGGGGGCAGTCAGGGACTGCCCGCGCCTAATTCTAATAAACCGGACACAAAAATTTACATGATGAATGCCAATGCTCATTTATCAACCAGGACACATGACTATGGGACGTTGAAATCTGTTGAGAAGGGAAAGGAGGCCTCCAACCAATTGAATCCTCTTCAAGTTGAGAAGAAAATTGGTGAGACAATGACTCACATCCCTAAAGGTGCGTTTAAGAAGGATTCCCATAACCCAAACGTGAAGCATGCTCAGAACTACTCCATCATGGAGGATCTGGCACAAACCCCTTGTGCAATTTCTGCTCTAGATTTCCTCCATAGTTTCCCCTCACAGAGAAAATATTTGTTGTCCACCTTGGGAGTGGTAGAAACTAGTATCTTAGGAATGATTGTTTTCGATCCAACCGACCTTAAACCTCAGCTTCCTCACAATGTCGCCTTTCAGATAATAGCGACATACACCACGAAATCATTGACACAAAACATTTTTCGTATGCAGGTTGATGAGGGTGTCTCGACTTGTGTGATGGCATTGGCATGTTGGAGGGCCATTGACCATCCTGAGTTGTCTTCATCGCTTACTTTGCTTACGAGTTTTGATGGTCGATCATTCATACCACACAGTATAATTCCTTCTTTCCCCATGCAGTTGGAGGGTAAGACTATATGCGTCAAGGTTGAAGTAGTCGACACGCCTCTTGACTAAAATCTTCTATTAGGATAGAGCTAGACTTATGCAATGCACATGGTTGTAGCCACTATTTTTCAGGTCTTATGCTTTCCGCACGAGGGTCGGATTATAACCCTCGACTAGTTGTCCTTCTCTCCTCCCAGTCCTTCATCAGGGGTTTCCACGGTTCTAATGATTGATAACCCGCAATATGGAACTGTCAACTTAGGTGCCATATTGTTTTCATCATTGATGGGAACTTTTGATTATCCACCTCCTTCCAATGATGTAAGGTTTATTTCGGCTGTTCCTGACCATCCGAAGGTTGCAATTTTTAAAGTGTCGTCTTTTAAAACGATCTACTTTCAGGACCCATGGACTTTACATTCCCCATCGACTTTGATGGAAGGGACAGGGAACCTTGGCATGGCCATGCCCTTATCCGTGGCTAAGGTTGCATACAACGTTGTCCAGCGAGCCTCAACCAACCTCGATCCGGCTCCCCCACAGGAGCTAGATCTAGTTCTAAATCCTATTTTCCCTTAGGACTCTCTTTCCACTCAAGACCCTTTAAAATTAGTCTTTCCCTCTGACAAGGAGATTTTAGAGGCAATGACTAGTCCTGACAGACCTTGGGATGATCTACACCATAGATCTTATTTTCTTCCCCAAGTTAGGAGAATAGAGGAAGGAGAGTTTGTTTTGACCATGAATGGAGATATCCCTTGTCCTATTAACCCTATGTCTATGCACAGAGTATACGTTGAGGGAAACATGGCAAGTATTGCTGCAATGATTTATCTACATAATCCATGAAGTTGTGGAGAATGTGTTTATCAGAGAGGATTTCTCCCCCGAAGAGATTCAAATTTACATTGAGTTGTTTAAAGAGTTCCGCGACATTGTTTCCTAGTCTTACGAGGAAATTCCAGGAATCGACCCACGAATTGTTGAACACGAAATCAACACGTATCGTGATGTCAAACTAGCCTGACAGAAGCTTCGCCTAGTCAATCCTTGAAAATAAGTGGCGATAAAGGCTGAAGTAGAGAGATAGCTCAAATATGGTTTCATATAACATGTAAAATTGACGGGATGGGTGTCAAAACCGGTTCTTGTCAACAAGAAACATGTCACTTTTCGTGTTATACGGATTTACATGATTTGAACAAAGCTTGCCCAAAAGACAATTTTCCAACCCCATTTATTGATCAGATTGCCGATGAGTGTGTGGGTTGTGAAGTATTTTCTTTCATGGATTATTTCTCGAGATATAATCAAATTCAAATCAAACCTGAAGACCAACATAAAATGGCATCTATTTTTCCTTAGGGTAACTTCGCGTATCGAAATATGCCTTTTGGCCTGAAGAATGTTGGAGCTACCTTTTAGTGGGCCATTAGTGGAGGTGTACCTAGATGATCTAGCATCACGTTCTCATAAGAGATCCGATCATCCCTCTCTTTTACGACTAATCTTTGAGCGATGTCGCTATTATGGGATTCGCTTGAATCCAAACAAGTGAAGCTTTTGCATGACATTGGGTCATTTATTAGGTTTCATCATGTCACAAAAAGGGATCATGGTCGATCCTCTTAGGGTTTAGGTGATAGTTCAATTGCCTCCCCGGCGCACAATACCCCAGCTTCAAAGCTTATAGGGGAAAGCAAATTTTCTTCAGCATTTTGTCGCTAATTATGCCGAGATCACTAAAGGGTTCACGCGTCTTTGAAAAAAGGGGTCCCATTCTGTTGGGATGAAGCATCTCAACACTCCTTTGAAGTGTTGAAACATGCCCTGACATCTACCCCTATGCTTAGGCCTCCTGATTAGACCAAATATTTCTTGTTGTATTTGTATTCTGCAGAGTCAACCATCGACATGGTCTTGGTCCAAGAGGATGACACTCTTGAAGAGCATGTTATCTATGATCTTATCCAAGGCCTAGTTGGACTGGAACTCAACTACTCTCATGTTGAGAAACTTTCTTTGGAGGTTGTCCATGTTGTCCAATAGTTACGACACTATATATTACTTTGCAAGACCACCATAATTGTCGTCGTCAACCCATTCCAATATTTGTTAATGCGACTGGTCATTGGTGGAAAGATCAGTAGATGGATAGTTATCCTACAATATTTTGACTTGGATTTTGTCTCTACAAAATCTAAAAAGTCATTGGTCTTTGTCGAACTGAATTTAGAACTTTTGGTCGAGTTTGGTGATATCATACCCGAAGAGTCACTTATTAATGAAGATATTTTTCTAATTTCATCTTCAGACCCTTGGTATGGAGATATACTTGTGTATCTTTAGACTTTGAAGTGCCCCACTTCTGCTTCTCGTGATAAGCGTTGACGAATACGACACCAAGCGTGAAACTATCTCATCCTCATTGCCACTTTGTATCGTCGAGGTGTAGATTTCATTCTTTGACGATGTCTTACCCATGAAGAAGAAGAGATCATTTTGAATGACTGTCACACCAAAGAATGTGGTGGTATTTTTTTTAGGTTGGAAACAAGCCAAAATATTCTTCGCACAGGATACTTCTGGCCCTTGTTAATCAAAGATTGTGTTGAGGCGGTCAAGAAGTGTCACCCGTGCTAGATCTTCTTTCGGAATATGTAGGCACATCCTGCTCCTATGTTGCCGATCATTGTTGTTGGTCATTTCACCAAGTGGCGGATTGAGTTCACTACATGTCACCCAAATTCTTCCAAGGGGCATTGCTATATCATCGTAGCAGTAGAATACTTCACAAAGTGGGTCGAAGCTATGCTGACATTCAATAATGAAGGGGAAGCTGCTGCCCTTTTCATTTTCAATCAGATAGTAGCTAGATTCAATATCCCGAAGTAGATTGTCACTGACCATGGTAGTCACTTCCAGAATAAAATGATGACTGAATTAACATCAAATCTTTGGTTTAAATAGGAACATTCATCACCCTATTACCTGCAAGAGAATAGTCAAGTAGAAGCTATGAATAAGTCTCTCAAGACAATTCTTTAGCGGACAATCAATTCGACCAAGTCAAATTGGCATTTTATGTTATATTCAACTATTTGGGCCTATCAAACTTCTGCAAAGAATTCTATTGATTTTTCACCTTTTGAACTCGTCTACGAGATGGAAGCGGTCTTACCCATTGAGTGTAAGATCCCTTCTTTAAAGTTGACAGTGGAACTATTGTTTGACACTACGTCGCTTGAGGAGCGCCTTCTATATCTTGAGAAACCCGATGATCTGTGTCATGATGCAGCCTTGGCTAACGTGGTTCATAAGATATGAGTCAAGTGTTAATATGATCGGTTCATTCACCCTCGAATCTTCTCCAAAGGCGATCTTGTCCCGGTCTATGACCAAGACAAATATCCCCTGGGGGCACGCAAGTTCAAACCCATGTGGTTCAAACCTTTCATTGTGAAATAAGTTTTAGAGAAGGGCACTTACCCTCTGGTTGATTTCGATGGAAATTCCTCAGCAGAGCTGAGAAATGGGCTCTATCTTAAGAAGTACTACTCTTAGGTCAGTTACCTGGGTGGATTCTTATATATACGCATAGTATTTTATACATTTTTGTCTTTTTTCGTTTTATGGACATGTAGTTATTTATGTCTTCTTTTTCTCTGTGGAAGATGTCAAGTGAATTAGAGGTTTACTTTGGTTTCGCGGAAGATGCTAGACGACACACTCGGAGGCTTGCTTCCGCATTTTGGGTGATTTTTACACCTAGAGGCCAGTTGCTATATTCCAGAGGTATTTGTCTAGGCGACACAACCAATAATGTTGCCTAGTACAATGCAGTGATAGAATTACTACGTGATTCTTTGTCACATGGTATTTTTCACCTCCGGGTTTATTTAGATGCTCAACTGGTTGTGTCCTAGTTAAATGGGGTTTACCAGGTTTATGATCCCACTCTTCACCGATGATTCCTTAGGATACGTCTCTTAGAATGATATTATTATTATATTACGTATATTCATGTTCCTAGGAGATTTAATCATTTAACTAATACTCTATCTAATCAAGTTTTAGATTGGCATGTTGCTCACATGTAAAATTAAAACACACATATACACATGTAAATACATTTGTAAAAATGACATCCATAACGTAAAATACATTTGTAAAAAATGACATCCATAAGAAAGATGTATATATATATATATATATATATATATATATGTTCAAAATTGTGTCATGAGTACAAAAGTGTGCATTAAGCCTAAAAATAATTGATATACATCATGGGATTAATCCCTCAAAAAATTCATAATACAAAATGTTTCCTTGACACGTAAGTAGTTCGATTATATCTAAGGTCTAGGTCTGTTGGCCCTGCTATAGTGGAAAACAACATTCACAAGACGTCATAATAACTGGACCTAGGTCTGAGTCACCCCTACTACGTGGGTCAGCATCATTGGGGTAAGTTCCTTGATCTCATCCATAGGAACTGTGTGAGTGAGAGAAATGAGGTTCCTCTCCACCATCGAATCTATCGTACCCATTTGGGGTCCTCCCCGCATCGCTGCTCCTCCTACCGTTGTTGGACCTTAGCGTAAGTCTCACGATCAAACAAGTCCTTACATATACATAATATATTTGTAAGTAAGTACTATGACACACACATAAAAATGATATATACATAAATTAAAAAAATTTAATAACTTAAAAAATATATATGTTACTCTATATCGCCACGCCTCGCCAAGGCTATTGTGCATGTATGGATCTCTTAGGAAGCTAATCTTTGCATAGGTATAGTCCTCTATGACTGGGATCTGATGTGCCCACCATTTGAAGAATTTATCATCGAAGGCCTCTATGGTCCTTCTGCCACCCTGTCATGGCAGTAACAATGCCCATATACACACTGTAGGGAATGAGGCTTGATGTCCTCGTACTAATTCCCGAGGGCTAAAGCTCGAAAATCTCTCAAAGAATAAAGAGCATAAAATGGTACCAAACCCGAAGTTATTGTTGGTACGCCTATGACATTCTATGAGTTGTATCTTCATGCATAGAACTATGGTATTACTCTAGTCAAAGATCATTGCCTCCAAACACCGAATCGGGCATTGCATCTTTGCACGAGAGACTGATATGTTGTGGATCTAGTGGATACACTCATCATGAATAAAATAAATCGCGTGGAGAGGCCGGTAATCTTGTGAATCGTCACCTGAGAACCTACCTTCTTGGTGTACCAGTCATAATGCATAATGATGTAGTCTTCTATGTTGTGGCCATGACCAAGAAAAGTCCTCGTTAATCTGTTAGTTCCCTCAGAGAGTACCAAAGTAAAATGTCAACTGGTTGTGGGGTCAATCGGGATTGAACTCTAACATAAACTCCATGTTAGGAACCTAACCCCTCACATAGGTAGAATAATTATATTTCCATGCACATAGGCTGACATTAATAAGGCCTATCAATAAACAAGACTAAGTCCAATGTAAGAAGACCTAATAGAAGCTTCCCAATTTGTAGAAAGATCTTCCTAGATTGTTCCTTTGATAGACATATTTAGTATAAATGAGTCGAGGGTATGAGAAGCCTTTGTCGGGGATATTATTGTAATAGAGCTCGCTCAATCGGAGGTTTCCCTGAAAAGGAAAAGGAACATTGCCTTAGTAATCAAAGTGCTCTTCCGGCTCTTTATCTTTGCTATCAGAATGAGGAGGACGGATGGAGGACGAACGAATGGATGGAATGGACGGAAATGGAGGATGGAGCCGGAGGAAAGGAGGAAGGACGGAATGGATGGAATGGAAGGAAAGGAGGACCGGATGGACCGGAAGGAAGGAAATGGATGGACGGATGGATGGAGGATGGATGGACATGGATGGATGGACACGGATGGATGGAAAAGATGGATGGATGGAAATGGATGGAGGATGGAGGAAGGAGGATGGATGGAAGGAAGGATGGATGGATGGATGGAAGGAAGGAAGGAAGGAATGGATGACTGAATGAATGGAGGAGGAATGGAGGAGGAGGGTGGACGGATGGAAGGAAGGAAGGAAAGGAGGAATGGATGGAGAGGAATGGAGGATGGACGGATGGATGAAGGAAGGATGGAACGTGGATGGAAGGGAAGGAAATGGAATGGACATGGATGGACGGAAAGGATGAATGGAGGAAGGAAAGGAAAGGATGGATGGATGGAGGATGGACATGGATGGATGGACATGGACGGATGGAAGGATGGATGGAAGATGGATGGATGGAATGGATGGATGGATGGAAGGATGGAATGGAATGGACTGGTGCTACAAGATCCCAAAAAGTTCGCATATGATACAAAAAATTGCAGTCCAATTATCCAATCCCTCAGCTGCATTCTTGTCTCAATGATGAGCTTCGATAAACATGTCATTTGTATTTAAGTACATAGTCGTTCTTAAATCCATGGTACTTTTGAGCTTCATGGTACACCCAATACCGGGAATTCCTGGTTTACTAAAACCTATGACCTGGGCCAAACGTTCATTTTTCGGGATGGTATGAAACATGACGCTTGTAATTTTGTGGTTGAATGATGTGTGTCAACGAATAAGGATGAAATACCAAATCTCAAGGGCACACTACACCGCTCCGATTCCACCTTACTATTTGGTGGATATCTCTATGGATTTTATTTTAGGCTTATTCTAAATCCGGCAATAAATCAATCATCATGGTAATGTTGGTCATCTTTCCAAATATGATCATTTATGCACTCTTCAAAACCCATTCACAACATCGACTATGGCTCAACGTTTCATGGATCGTGTCTTCGCCTTCATGGCATGCCACATTCTATTGTTTATGATCGCACCCCAACTTTCACCAAAACTTTTTGGCAAGAATTGTTCAAGTTCCAAGGTACCCACTGTATCTCAAGACAACTTATCATCCCCGTATCGATGATGGTCAAACTGAAGTGATCAACAAGTGTTTGGAAACATATTTGAGGTGTTTTTCATTGGAAAGGAAAAAATCAATGGGCTCAAAGGTTACCAATATATGAATGGTGATACGTATTCCCCTCACCATACAGCTACCCGCGTTACTCCTTTTGAAGTGGTCTATGGACAAAATCCACCTTTAGTTCTCTCTTACTTACCAAGTGTCTCAAAGGTCGATGTGGTTGACCAAATGCTTACAGCTTGAGAGGCCATTCTTCTTACCCTCAAAGAGAATTTGGTCATGACTAGAATCGCATGAATAAATAAGCAGATCACAATACCAACCTCAATTTGAAGAAGGGGATCAAGTGTTTCTTTGACTTCAACTCTATAAACAAAAAATTCTCAAGGTTGACCAAGCACAAAACTAGCGTGCTCAAATTTTATGGTCCTTATACGCCTTGCCGCAGGGGATGTGGCCTATCGCTAGCTTTCCCATTCATTCCAAGTTCCATCCTATTTTTCATGTTTCTTTCTTAAAGAAGGTGATTGAACCAAGTTCCAAAAATCAAACCAACCTTCCCGAGTTGGATGAAGAAGGCTCCATTTGGCTACAACCACAAGCGCTTTTGGGATTCTGCTGTGAGTGTCTTCTTTATCAAATAACCATCAAGGAAGTGTTAGTCCAAAGGAAAGATACAACTCTAGCGTGATGCCATTTGGGAACCAACTACTATTCTACAACAATTTCCTCATCTCAAGCCTTAAGGACAAGGTTTTTAAGGGGTTGGACGGTTAGGGACCTAACCCCTCACGAGGGTAGAATAACATATTTCCATGTAATAAAGGTCAATATTACTAAGGCCTAGCAATAAGGAAGAATAAGTCTCCATGTAAGAAGACCTTATAGAAGCTTCCCACTTCTAGAAGGATCTTCCTCTTAGATTGTTCTTTTGATAGACACATTGAGTATAAATAAGATTCTAGGGTATGAGAAGTTTTGTCGGGATATTATTGTAATAGAGCTTGCTCAACTGGAGGTTTCTAAGAGGCAAGGAAAAATTCTCTGAATCAAAGTGGATCTTTTGTGTTTTTTTTTTTATCATTTTGGTATTATCGTAGTTTTGTTCTCGTTATATTGTTGTTCATCCGCCATTTCTAGCTATTTATTTCTATTCTCCATACTTTTATATATGGAATATTACACTTCCCATGGAATGCTAGTACTCTTACCAAGGCATTAAGAACCCCAATTTTTCCTCATGAATGGACACCGGCGAATTTCCATAAGCTACACCGCTTTAGCATAGAAACAACCACATGGTCCTCCTCGACCAAGACGTCCAACTCTTCATATTACCTCTCTCTCTAGTGTACATACATCTTGTCACAAACAAAAATTGGAGAGGGTTTAGTACTTGTGTTTTATTTTTTCAATTCAAAAATGAGGTGTATGCGGGTTGTAGTTTACATAGTCGTGTATGTACTCGGGTTGTTTATTACTCTTCCTGAGTACATATGTTGGATGACCATGGAAAGCCTGTGTACACGTAGGCACACCCTTTTTATATGGGAGCGTGCCTCACAAACTAAAAATTAAATGCAATTATATGAATTTAAAAGGAGGTATTTATACTTACTTGGTCCAAGTAGGTTTTCATCCACCGTGAGCTCCGGAATTCACGTTTTGATCAAAGGGGTTTTTGACTTTTGTTAATTTCCAAATTGTAATGGTAAAATTGAGTCGCCCACCTCTATTTATAGACCTATTTGGCATTTTTTCCCTAATTTGGTCCCCTTTATCACTTTTCCTAGCTTGCGGCTATTTGATTTCTCTTTTGAGTTATCTTCGGGTCATTCCTCGATAGACTTGGTCATTCGATGAACTTGGCCTTTCTCGGGTTTGCGGATTTTGGGATGGGTTACATTTATATCGCCCCATGGTAAAAATTGTTTTTTCCAACTTTTTTGTATATAAGTTAGTATTTCATCTCCACTTCCTGCATCTTGTTGTCTTTTCCACTTTTCCATAGGATCGATCCCACCGAAGTGAGACACATAACCTTTTCTATTGCTTTAGAAGTGTCATAATTAGGTGGTAGAGCCTACCTCTACATGGATGCCCTAGGTAGATCCTTTGCTACATTTTGGAGTCCATGATGTGAGTTTTAACTATAGGCTTGGGATTCCTTGTTAGTCCCATCATGATTTTATATTTAAGCCTCAGTCTTCTTGCTAATCATCATTCTTGGCCTTACCCACAAGACTCCCTAATGAGCATGCTTTGTTGTCTTTCAAGCTCACTTTAAATTTTGAAAGCAACATCCAACGAGACTGTATTTATTCTTTTTGATCTCGTATGGATTAATTGAGAAAAGTATCCCCCCTGGAGCCTTCTTTAATCCCTTTTCAAAGTCTCTAAAATTGAAAAGATTGTTTAGCGATCTTGTTTCCCTTCATGCTCTCCAAACTCGAATTTGAAGGCACGTTTGTCTTGCAGTATTTTACCCCTTTTTCGGTCCGAATGGATAATTTTACAAATAAAGGTATGCTCTAGGAACTTTGGTTCACTAGAAAAGTATTCTCAGACGTAACTTTAACCCTTTGTCGGGCCCGAGGGACTAAATTTTTGAAAAATGAACATTCTCCTTAGTTTTGGTTTATCTCTTTTTCGGGCCTTGCAGATTACTTATGAAAAAGGAACCCCCCCAGAGTCCATCGTTAATCTCTTTTCAGACTCCCTAAATATGAAAAGATCGTCGAGTGACCTTGTTCCTTCACACTCATTAAATTGGTCCAGAAGAACATCTACTTGGCATGAGTTTAACCCTTTTTCTAGGCAATAGATTATTCAAGAAAATTGTATGCCTCGGGAGATTCATCTCGTCGGGAGAGTTCTACTCAGTTATATTTTATACTTTTTCGGGCTAAGGAGACCAAACCTAGAAAAAGGATGTGTGATCCAGATTATTTTTGGCACAAAATGAGAGCGGAGATATAATAAATAAATGTACAGAGATATATTGTATATACAATAATATAACATAAATGTATCAGATATGAAACCATACACATAGAGATACAATAATACACAATTTTCTATTAATGAGTGAAAATGTACAAAGGCTGTAAAAATACAGAGTGAAAGACTCGCTAGAATGGTGGTAGTTTATCTCTGAGAATAGATGTGTCTGCTACTCGCATTCACAAGATGATGATTTTAAAATGATGCTCCAAAGGCCTTTTTTATCATAAATAAAATCCAAAACCCTAACCCTGGAAGATGAAAAGCCAACGGTTTTGTGGACCTCGTTTTGGGTAGTTTGGTGTATCAACTTCCTGAGGGCATAACTTTGGCATACGATCTCTGTTTGGGTTATACAGTAGCTCATTGGAAAGGTATCATCGAGGAGATTCATTTTGCAGGCTCAATTAGAGCCTTTGTCTATCGTTGAGAATTTTGATCCCAAAAAACCTTCATTTAGGCCCTCAAAATGGCCTCGAAAGTTAAAAACTGCTAAAAATAGTAAATTACCAAAATTGTCAGAAAACTGTTTTGAGCCAGTTGGAAAATGTGAGTGACCACTGATATCCACTTGGATCAATGTGAGTCCATAGTTAAGCTCTTTTTAGACTCCTTAAAATTGAAAAGATCTCTGAGTGATCTTGTTTCAATCACACTCGTTAAAATGGTACTGAAGAGACGTATTTTTGGTATAAGTTTAACCCTTTCTAGAACTGACTAGACTAATTGTGAAAAAGGAACTCCCTGGAGTCTTATTTAACATTTTTTTAGAATCTCTAAAAATGAAAAAACCACCGATCTTTCCTTCTATGGGCTTGTAAAAATTCACATGGAAGGAGTCTTATTGTGACATACTTAATTGCATTGTGGGTATTATGTTTGCATCTTTGGCCTAATGTTAGCTCCATGTTTCTCTCAACTAAACATTTAAAGAATTCTTTATACGCAAGCCTTGGAGCTCTTTTTCCTTTGCGATCTGACACGTTTACCCATGGAGGAATTTTCCCCGAGTGTCCTTATCCTGCACATGTCTCCTTTCCTTGAGCATCAGTATGTTCCATGCGCTTGGAACCAGTTTGATTGCTCATGACACTCGTTCATCCTTTGTAACATATCATTCTTTTATTCTTTTTCAAGCTCGTTAAAACTTTCAAAAAGACAAAAAAAATCAAATATTCCAAAAAGAGAGGACGTGAAATATACATTCTTTTTTTTTGGCAGCAAGATAGTCACCCTTGGAAAAAGCACATCCTTTTGTTTGTTCATCAAGAATTGGGATTTAGCATGACATTAGTAAGTTGTTCTCGCTCCATAGAGATGTGTCCTCCTCTGTTTGGTTACTCTTCCAAACATATGGAGAGTTTTTGGTGCCTCCTCCATCACAGACTTATGTCAATATTATGTTGCTTGAGTCTGATCATCTTTCGTTCTTTTGTCCAAGGGAAGTTTTATCCAACCTGAGTCATCCTTTCTACAGTTTGTTTCTTGAATTCCATGAGTCAGCCATCCCATGAGTCCAGTCAAGTCCAGATTCAAAATCGATGAAGTTCTCTGCTTGATCATTGAGATCCTCCAGTATTTTCCCGACGGCTTGTCGAAGACCTAAGAGTAGTGAGTGTTACACTCCTATTGTACTCCTACCTGGGATATTGAAGATCTTGAACTTGTTCCTCGAGCTATGGGGTTCTTATATCAAGCCACATGCATCAATACTTCTTGAATATGCATATTATATTGTACTTGAATATCATCGAATGATTTTGAGATGTAGATCCACTGTGTATTGCTCGCGACTACACTTTATATAGAATTTTTTATGACATGGTTTTGTAGTGTACTTGATTGACAACCATGATTAGTTCATCCAGAGCATGGTTATGCCCACCTCAAAGAGATTAATATTTTGCAGATGGCGCATTCCCGAACTCTGGTCCCGGGCTCACTCGACTTCATGAATTCACACTGTTAAAGATATTGTAATATATTTCGACCATTAGTTGCTCTTCTGACCTCACACATTCGGGGGAATATGTTATAGCCCTAAAATTTCCTAACTATGCATACATGGCATTGGCCTTTCTACTTGTACAATTTTCCAATTTACTGCTGAGGAACTCTATTTAAAAAAACATTTTTTGGAGCATGTATGCGCTCTACTACACTACTTATCGTGTACATATGCTAGCTGCATGCTAGACAACCTGCATACATACACTAGTTTCATACTAAACAACCCGTATTTACCTTCAAAATTTGCAAAAAATAAAAATTTGCAAAGAATTCGATAGAGTTAACAGGCTATTGGAGGTTTCCTAACCAATTCACCCATTGTAGCCCATCCCAAAATAGAATAACTATCCTTTTTTCATATAAAAGGAGGTTTTGGAGTCCCATTTCAACATCAAGCATTAGAACAGAGAAACTCTGCCAAAATCCCTTCCCCTCCTTTCCCAATTTTTTTCATCCCTTTCTGAGATTTTTCCTCAGCATTCCCTCTCTATCCTTTTCTCTTATACAATCCCTTCCCTTTCCCTAAAGTGATTAGTTGATTGTAAGAGAATACATTTGGAACATGCACTTGGAGTGAAATTAAGAGGATCTTGGACAAGGTTCGCGGAGCGTCAACCTACAAAGCTTGTAACTTTCGATCTTTGTATTTGAATAAAATAATCTTTTTCCTATACCAAATGATATATTTATGTTTTTCATTTGATTTATGCATAATGGTTTACATATAACACTAATATGGATGACTAGAGATAGAAAATTTGTAGCATCATTTTCCCAAGTGCTCTTGCATGTCATATTTGGGAGGAGACCAACAGCTTGGGAAGCTACAAAGGTGGAGGAGGTATACATCGAACGTTAGGACCAAAGGTACTACTTCTGACCTACTTTCCTATCTCTTTTTGTTCATCTATTTAGAGTGTTTGAGGTAGTTTAGGAATTAAATTTTCTTTTAAGGGAGATCATAGCTCTTCCTATACTTTGACTCTGGTATAGTAATAGGGGGATTTTCCTTGCTAGCACAAGGTCAATCTATTCCCATGCAAGGACATTTCTCCTTGAAAGGGACGCCATTGGAGGGTACCCCTCTCTAAGGCTAGTGGAATCCCACCCAAGGGATGTCGCAAGGGGGAAACCCCTTTCTTGGCTAGTTTAACCCCATGCCTAGAGTTCTTCATGTGTAAGGTGGGTTCGCTGGGGGCAACCCCGGTTTTCCTTTTAAGAACCAGATGGGTGGAAGTTTTTCTTTGTTGAAATAGGTTCAACAAGGTTTTATCCCAAGCCTTGGTCCTTCCACAAACTCTTTTTGGAAACCCGGTGCTAGTTACAATCCGAGGCTCTCTTTTCAGTATGCTACTCAGTCGATTTCACAACCTAGGATACCATTTCTAGCAACGCTACATTTTCCAGACCTATCCAAGTTGATGAATGACCCTATTTGTCATCATCCTAGCTGGCCTACAGTCCCAACCAAGTTACATTTGGACATACCAAAATTCAAAGGGAAAAATGGTGAAGACCCACAAGACCACATGACGACATTCCATTTGTGGTGTTTGTCCAATTCATTGAATGACAACTCGATTCGCTTCTGTATTTTCCAGTGCATTCTCACTGGAGGTGCTTCCAAGTGGTACATAGAATTAGAAAGGGAGAAATACATGACGTTTGGTGACTTAGCCGTGGTGTTCCTTAACCACTTCCAAGTCCTTTTTCGGTATGATTCCAGTACATAACTACTAGCCAGCTTTGAACAAGACAAAGGCTACGTACTTTTCCAAACACATTTGGGAATGGAGGAGGCAGAAGATCTTGATAAAAGAAATAGTTCCCCCATAATTTTTCCTTGAGTGGTTCTTGAAATACTTACTCATGTACATTTCAAAGGACGTAGCGACTTCGGGGGTATTTTCGAAAGAGCAAGCAATTTTTAGGGCGCAATAGTTAGAGCTTATTTACTCTCAATATGGAACACTCTATGAGATTGGTCCATATGTTTGAAGGTCTACTCTTGACTTGGAAAACCCAAAGTCTACTCCACATGCCGATGGAATTGTGGGTTCCACACAAAGTAAGGTTGCAAATTTGGTTACAAATCAGATGCAGAACTTGGCTTCCAACAAACTATGGTTGGTCAGGCCCCTGGCTCGACCACCCTCGCCACCCAATCTTCACATGTACATTCTATGCAAATGAAGAGTAAAAGGGTTCCTCAACAACCCGAAAGCCATGAAGCTGTGGTTGTGAAACCTGAATTTGTTTGAGGAATTTGAATGTGAAGGACAATATAAATGTAGGTAACATACTGATGGATAGATAATTATTGTCATATCATTTCCATTAGTAGGTGGTACGCCATGTGGTTCTTCACGATTGAGGAGTTATGGCCTAATGAAGTTGGAAGCCCAGAAGAATGGTTAACAAGCCCTAAATAGTTGCAAAGTCATTAATTAAGGAAAAAGTGGTTGAAACAAGAAAGTATAGGTTGACCCTAAAATTAAGGAAAAGGTTAAAACAATTATGACCCTAAAATGAGGAAAAAGGGTAAAACAATTATAACCCTAAAATTAGGAAAAAGGGTAAAATAGTTAAGACACTAAAATTAGGAAAAAAAGGTAAAACAATTATGACCCTAAAATTAGGAAAAAGGGTAAAACAATTATTACCCTAAAATTAGGAAAAAGAGTAAAACACTTGTAAAAATAAATTAATTAAGGGTAAAGTGGTTACAACAAGAAATGAACTAAGGGTAAATTCGTTGAAAAGGACTTACAAGGAAGAGTATAAATACACATGAAGAGTCTCTTATTCTTACACATAAGTTCATTGAATATCTATCTACTGAACAATTGATCTATTAGTGAATGTGAGGTAGCAAGGATGAGGTAAAGTAAAGGGGATGCTTTTTCTAGGTTGTAGCAAGGTATGATGATACAACAAGGTTGATATATGATTAAAGGTATGTCTATATGTATGTTTTGAAGGTTATATCTTGGTGATTATATGGTACATGTTGAGATATATTTTGGTTATGTTATGGTGCATGGTTTATGGGATATATTTTGGTATATGGTTGAGGCATATCATGAGTGATATGGAACATGTTTGAGGTACATAACTTATGGATGTTGACACATGTTTGGTACATGGTTTGGATGCATATATTTATGAGGTTATGGTACATGCTTGGTGATGTTAGTACATGATGAGACACATCTTGGTAATGTTATGGTTCATTGTTTGATTCATGGTTTGGCAGATGGTTGAGGCACATACCTTGATGATGATATGGTGCATTGTTAGAGGCACTTGTTGGTGATCTTGGTACAAGTTTGGTACATGAACAGAGGCAGGTTTTGGTGATGTTCAGAACATGGTTTGAGATATGCTCTTGGTAATCATGGAATGAGTTGCATTCAATTGTGAGTGGACTTGGTTGATGATGAAATAGTGGTAGTGATAGGTTGATGGTTTAGTACTAGTGGAAGTGATAGGTTGATAGTGGAAGGGATTTTGGTAGTGATAGGTTGGTCTACATTTATATTTCATGGGGACATGATGGGGCAAGGAAAGGGGGTTATGACCTCCTTCCGGATGGTACCAGAGAATTAGGGAGTTTGATTTTCCTTTAGGTCAGAAGTTGGAACCTGTAAACTAAAGGGTTGGAGCCTCCTTCCAGTTGTAGCTAGTAAATCAAGGAGTTATAGTTTCCTTCAAGTTGGAGCCTCTAAATAGGGAGTTGGAGCCTCCTTCCAGTTGGATATGGTGGATTTGGAAGTTGGTGCTTCCTACGAATTTAATATTAACATATAAGAAAAGAATCATGTGGTATTCTCCCATTTGGGTTTCCATGTAAATTATGGTGTACTTTATTCCTTTTATTGTTTACTGTCCACTGTTGATTTATATTGTTGATATATTGGATGCTAATTATAAGTTGTTGAACATTGATAATAAAGTTAAAGATTATATATTATGGTTAAAAGTGATAACCCCCCCGCCCTCTCAGTATTCCAACTGTTGGTATCAGGGAAAGGTTCCTTCGAGATTAGTTTAACCACCAGAAGGTATATCATGGAGAGAAACAATTTGTATAAGAATGGAATACCACAGTTCAATGGTCAAAATGGTCAGAAATATGAAATGTGCAGTCATGGGTGTGATATTTGGAAATGAGTTATGACAGGATACACCACTACAAAGAAACCTTTGAAGATGGAAGCCAAGAAGGAATTGGAAAAGAATAAAAAAACTGCCATGTATTTCATCATGGAAGGATTACCTGATTCGATAAAATACAATGTGAGAAGATGTTCATCATCCAAAGAGATTTGGAATAAGCTACATAATCTCTATTCTAAGGGATCTCATCTTGTCACTGAACTAGAGAAAACTAATAAGAAGAAAGAATATGTTGAAACCGAACAAGAAGAAATATGCTCATCATGTTAGACTGATTCAGAAGAAGAAGATTTTAAAGTAGGTGTAGTGGATCTTGAAGCAGAACTAATTAGTGCATTAGATGAATTGGACAAAGAAATAAATAAAAATAGGTCACTCAAGAATGAATTGGTCAAGCTAAAGGAGGGGTCTCAAAATCAAAAATCTGAAGAAGATCAACATATGATTATGAACCTAAAATTCCAAGTAGAAGAAGCCATAAGGATTGAAGAAATATACAAAAATATGTTGGAAGAAAAAAAGTGCTTGGAAGCTGAAATATTAGCTCAAAGAAAGGAAGAATAGAAGAGAGAAGATATTTCAACAAGCCATCTCAAGGAAATATCTGAGGACTTAAAGGATCTTGAAGTAGAATTTAGTCAATAGGAAGGAAGACTTGAAGAAGAAAACATCTCCTTGAAGATATAACTCGAAGAAGAAAAGAGAAAGGAATAATTAATGAAGATGCAGATAACGAAGAAATAATAATAATGTGAGAATCTTGAACAAGAAGTCATCTCATTGAGGGTTAAATTCGACAAGCTTAAAAATATTTTGAGGAACTCCCCAGTACTAGACATAACAGGTTTTGGATACATTGGTGAGACCTCTTGTAATGCAGATGTTGATCCCAACAAGAGAGTTGAAGAGAAGTGTTCCAAGTTGCTGAAAAGAAAGAATGAAGAAAAGGATAGGAATTATGCAAAAGTAGTCAAAGTAATGTATTATGGTAAGAAAGAGTCAAAGAGGAATGAATACAAAAGAGATACATTTCCGAGAATATCGTCTACATTCAGGAAGCAAAGACGCATCAATCATGTTGAAGAAAACAACAGAAGAGAAGATTGTGATCAACCAAGACATGAATTCATAAGGACTACATCACAAAGAAGATCATTCACTCACAGGTATCAAAGTTTATTTTATGTTTATTTTTTTACTTATGATAAATTTGGACATAAAGTCGTATACTGCAAAGCATATGGTAGAAATGTTCAAGCAAGGAATGCCTATGTGGCCCACCACAATATTGAATGTTACAAATACCACAATTATGGTCACTGAGCTCAGAATTGTAGAAATGTGATAGATCCATCCATGAAGGAAAAGGTTGATATCAGGTACAAGAAGTTTGGGATAAAAAAATAGAGACAATGAGAGCAGATGAATGAAGAATTGGTCCCCGAAACACAGGATTTGCAGTAGTATGAGAAAGAAAATAAAAACAAGTAAAATAAGAATAGGTCTTAGAGATCATATTTTCAGAATCCATAGAGTAGGTAGATGAAGAACAAGTTCCATAGATCGCACTCTCAAGATATGTAGTAGTTCAAGGTCATGATGAATCTACAGGAAGGAAGGAAGATGTCAGAATCCAGGAAGAAGATGAAAAGGAAGATGTTTGAGTTCATAAAGATGATGGATCTATAGACGAAGAAGAATATTACTCTGCACTAGGCTAGATTCTTCCATTGTTTTGATCCATCCACCTTGGAGACTCTCAGTAATATGAATACTAAACAGGGGAAGTCTAAGTAGCGGCTAAGATAGATCAAAGGACTATCTTTCGAGAAGTCTGTAGTGTTTGCAATGTTTGGAAAGACAATTTCAAAGTGATGGAAGAAGTACATAATGACATATCGGTTGATCAAGGAGCAGTTTCCCAGGAAGATATCAGAGGAATATTATTGACATACTTGTTAGGAAGAGATTCATGATTGTATGGAGGATTCCAGGTAGGAATATGTGATGATCAGTTGCAATATATTTTGAGAAGTCATCAGAATAGTATAGTGACAGATGGGTCAGCATTGTGGACAATTGTGTAGCAGGGTCATGGAAAGTTAGTGACATATGGACGAAGATGTATTTATGAGACACTTGGAAGGTACATAATAAATGAGTTAGAGAAGATTTGTAACAATGGATAAAATCATATTGACAGTTGGAATTAGTTGGTCACAGAAATGAAAGCAGTGGAAGGCACAATAGAACAGGGAAACAAAAACCATCAGCGGAAGCTACATCATCAAAGGAATATATTGTTGAATAGTATGGTCATTAATGATAAATCTTGGATACTTGAAGTATTTTTTAATGTTTTTTATACATATCAGTGAATTACATGAGAAATCACCAATGAACAAGCAACCCTAGAAGAGAGGAAAGGAAACATATACATGAAGCCCTACATTGATCTACACAATAACTTGCAAAGAAGTCAAGGGAAGAGAAATCATCATAGAAAGAGATCCAAAAATGAATATCATTAGCATGAAGACAGGGGGAGATATACCGACAGGGGGAGTTTCTCTTCTGCCCATAATTCCATCAAAGAGAAAAGAACAAAGGCATGAATACAGAGAGAAATAATAGAGGCATGGAGACAAAGATAAAGATCATAAGCATTAAGATAGGAGGAGCAACCCCAAAAAGAGATACCCTTTTCCATTTATCTCAAAGGGGGAGAGATAAGAGAAATGAAATGGAGACATGGAGAGTGATGGTAACAAGGGGAGCATAAGCATGAGTGTTGCCATCAATTCATGCCATTATTGTTTCCATCAATGTCAAAGGGGAATATTGTTGGATAGTTGGTTTGGACAGTTCGTTTTCATTGATGTCAACCCTTGGAGATTTATGTCAATCCTTGGAGAAGTCTGGAAGACCCAGAGATATGATTAAGTCAACCCTTGGATAAGTCTGGAAGCCCTAGAGATGTAGACAATATTGTTGGAAATTTGGTTGATTGTTGGATAATTGGTTGTCATTTGTCGGTAATTTGATTGATGGCATCCCTAGAAGAAGTCTGAGAGACAAATGTAATTGACGAAGTCTACAAGAATCCCCAAAGGTGTGATTTTGGAACCCGAATTTGTTTGAGGAATTTGAACGTCAAGGACAACACAAAGGTAACATACTCATGGATGGATAGTTCTCATCATGCAATTTCCATTGGTATGTGGTATGCCACGTCATTCCTCACAGTTGAGGAGTTATGTCCTCATGAAGTTGGAAGCCCCAAAGAATGGTGAACAATCCCTAAATAGTTACAAAGTCATTAATTAAGGGAAAAATGGTTGTAACAAGAAAGTCTAGGATGACCCTAAAATTAAGAAAAAGGGTAAAACAATTATGACCCTAAAATGAGGAAAAATGGGAAAAAAATATGACCCTAAAATTAGGAAAAAGGATAAAACAATTATGACCCTAAAATTAGGAAAAAAGGTAAAACAATTATGACGCTAAAATTAGGAAAAAGGGTAAAACAATTATTACCCTAAAATTAGGAAAAAGAGTAAAATACTTGTAACAATAAATTAATTAAGGGTCAAGTTGTTGAAAAGCAGTTACATGTAAGAGTATAAATACACATCAAGAGTCTCTCATTCTTACATACATGTTCATTGAATATATATAGTGAACAATTGATCTATTGGCGAATATGAGGTAAAGTAAAGGGGATGCTTGTTCCAGGTTTCAACAAGGTATGATGATGCAACAAGGTTTCTACAGGATTAAAGGTATGTCTATATGCATGTTTTGAAGGTTATATCTTGGTGATTGTATGGTACATGTTGAGGTATATTTTGGTGATGTTATGGTGCATGGTTTATGGGATATCTTTTGATACATGGTTGAGGCATATCATAAGTGATATGGCACATGTTTGAGGTACATAGCTTATGGATGTTGGCACATGTTTTGTACATGGTTTGGATGCATATCTTTATGAGGTTATGGTACATGCCTGGTGATGTTAGTACATGATGAGACACATCTTAGGGATGTTATGCTTCATGGTTTGATGCATGGTTGAGGCACATATCTTCATGATGATCTGGTGCAATCTTAGAGGCACTTGTTGGTGATCTTGGTACATGTTTAGTACATGAATAGAGGTAAGTTGTGGTGATGTTGGGAATATGGCTTGATATATGATCTTGGTGATCATGGACTGATTTTCATACAGTTATGAGTGGATTTGGTTGATGATGAAATAGTAGAAGTGACAGGTTGATGGTTCAATATCAGTGGTAGTGACAGGTTGACAGTGGCAATGATTGTGGTAGTGACAAGTTGGTCTACATTTATATTTCATGGCAACAGGATGGGGCAAGGAAAGGGGGTTGCAACCTCCTTCTGATTGGTGTAAGAGAATTAGGGAGTTGGAGCTTCCTTTAGGTTGGAGCTTGTAAACTAGGGGTTTGGAGCCTCCTTCCAGTTGTAGCTGGTAAATCAAGGATTTGTAGCTTCCTTTAGGTTGGAGCCTATAAATAAGGGTTTGGAGCCTCTTTCTAGTTCGAGTTGGATAATTTGGAAGTCGGTGCTTCCTATGAATGTAATATTGACATATAAGAAAAGTATTATGTAGTTTTCTCCCATTTGTTGGATTACTGAGAGGGGGGGTGAATCAGTAATAGCGTAATTATAATCCTTTTTCTTCAAATGTTATATCAATGTAGAATTATTATCTAATAATGAGTAGTAAGAAATAAACAATCACACACATACAC
>SNQJ01S0147818.1:23692-35992 GCA_010110895.2 Picea sitchensis
GTGTACCCACTCAGTCTGAAGTCATGATCTCCATCATAACTGAGACCACAATCTAATGTACCCTTAAGGTACCTCATCACATGTTTTGCAGCAACTAGGTGAACATGTCTGGGTTCTACCAGAAACTGACTCAAGGTGTTCACGACAAAACAGATATCTGGTCTGGTGTTCGTCAAATACATCAGTGATCCAATGATCTGTCTATACAGCGTGGCATCAATCAATTCTGACGAAGTGTCAACCAGAAGCTTCAACTTCGTTTCCATAGGTGTATTCATGGACTTGCACTCCAACATATTAAATCTCTTCAGGATTTCAACTGCATACTTCCCTTGGTTAAGGAAGATTCTCTCTGGGCTCTGCCATACCTCAAGACCTAAGAAAAGGTGCATTAGGCCAAGGTCTTTCATCTCGAATTCTGCAGCGAGCTTCTTCTTACATTCGGTGATGAGCTTTTCTTCTCCAGTTAAGAATAAGTCATCCACATACAGCAACAATATAACAGGCTCATCATTCATAATCTTGAAGTAAAGATTAGAATCTGCTTTACTCTTGGTAAAGCCCAAGCTCGTCAGAAAACTGTCTACCCTTCCATACCAAGCTCTAGGAGCTTGCTTCAACCCGTACAGAGCCTTCTTCTACTATGTCATGATCTTCTAGAATTTCCTCATCAAGGGAAGCTATGACTTCCCTTACTGGTTCTGCAACTCTGGGAGCTATAGGTTCCTCTTCATATACTTCTTCAAGCTGGCATCTTCTGGATTTCTTGAGTGATGCATCTTCATCAAAGGTCACATCCCTACTGATCTCAATATGATAGTGTCCTAGTATATAAACCCTGAAGGCCTTGGAGACCTCACAGTATCCAACAAATATCCCTTATTTCCTGAAGGGTCCAGCTTGTTTCTCTTCTCTCTTGGAATATGTACAAATACTGGGCAGCCAAATATTTTGAGATGGCTTACTTTTGGCTTCTTTCCGGAGAACATCTTTTCAGGGGTCTTGAACCCAAGTGCACTATGGGACAATCGGTTTTGTACATATACTGTTGTTTTTGCTGCTTCTGCCCATAAGCACATAGGAAGATCTTGATCATGAATCATGGTCTTCACTGCTTCCATTATAGTTATGTTCTTTCTCTCTACCACACTGTTTTGCTGAGGATTGTAGGGAGTGGTAAGTTCCCTCTTGATCCCGACATCTTTGCAATAGTTTGCGAATTCTTTTGAGGTGTATTCTCCTCCATTATCTGACCTGAGTATCTTGATCTTTCTTTCAGAAAGATTCTCTATCAAGGCTTTGAATTCCTTGAATTTACTGAAAACTTCAACTTTTGATTTCAAAAAGTAAACCCAGGTTTTACGAGAATAATCATCAATAAAAGATACATAGTATACATACCCACTGATGGAGAATGATGGCATTGGGCCACACACATCTGAGTGAATGAGTTCTAAGACTCCTTCTGCTTTACTCTCTCTCTTCGGAAAAGGGTTCTTGATGTTCTTCCCTTGTGCACATCCATTGCACACACCTTCATGGTCAACCTTGAGTTCTGGTAGACCAGTGACTGCCTTGCATACATATAGTAATGCCTTGTAGTTGATGCAGGCTAATCTTCTATGCCAAAGCTCACATGGATTCTCAATGGCATGGGTCATGGTTGCTTCTGAGTGACCCTTTAGCTTATACAAGCCACCTTCTTCTTTTCCAATAACGATTGCTTCTTTCATGGTTTTTCCTTTAGCCCACATAAGAACTTCTCCATCTATAAAGGCAATTCTGAAGCATTTATTTTCTAAAGTTGATATGCAGAGTAGGTTCTTTGTCAAACCTCGTACATAGAGTACGTCCTTCATCTTCATTGGAGTCCCTGAATTAAGCTTGTAGTTTGATTCTCCCACTCCCTTGATAGGGTATTGATAATCATCTCCAAGTGTAACCTTCTGAGAAAACTTATTTTCTGAAAGGCAAGAGAGAATATCTATTTGACCTGTCATGTGCTTGGAAGCACCACTATCAATGAGCCAAGTGTCCTCTCTAGGTGATACTAATCCTGAGAGGGCCGAGATTAAGACATAGTCTTCTATTCGTTCTTTTATCATATTCGTGGGTGGCTCTTCATCTTCAACTGCATGGGCATGATGCCTCTTGTTTTTCCTCTTGTATTCTTCTCGTCTAGCTAGACAATGTCTCGCTATATGTCCCATCTTGTCACAATGGTAGCATTGGTAAGATGAGAAATCTCTTTCCTTTCTTTGTCCTTTCTTCTGGAATCTCTTTGGTTGAGATTCTTTATGTATGAATTTGTTTTGGGGGTGAGACTCTTTATGAGTTTCTTTCTGAAAGTAAGACTTCTTTCTTCCTCCTTTAGTGTGAGTAGCTAGGGCTTGATCTTCATCTTTTGATAGTAAAGCTTCTCGGTTAGCTACTCTTGATTCTTCTTGAATACATTCTTCCCAAAGACTGTCAAATTGTAGTTTCTCTTTTCTTGCACAAATGGTTGGGATGAATGCATCCCAAGGTCTTGAGAGACCGTTAAGGGCCATCATTATGAGTTCGTCTTCGTCTATAGCATCTCCAATTGCTTCTAGTTGTTCTTTGAATTGAGATATTCTGGAGAAATATTCTTGGATTGATTCTCCTTTCTGCATCCTTGTATTTTTTAGTTGAGTTCTTAGATTCATCTTCCGGTTTATGTTTTTTCCTTCATATAATCTAGTTAGGGCATCGAACATTTCTTTTGGAGTCTTCTTTGACGACACTTGAGGAATCAAATGATCTTTGATAGAATCCGCAATGATTCTTTTGGCCCTAATTATGTCCTTTTGGTGTTTTGCTTTATCTGCAGCATCGGCAGGTTCCGGTACTTCTTCTTTGACGAATCTTGCTAGGTCATTCTCTTCAAGAATGAGTCCAATCCTATACTTCCAGGCACGGAAGTTTTCCACACCTTCTAGGTTATCAACAAGCTTAGTGCTTGCAAACATCTTTTACCTGGAGCTAGGAAAATGACCAAAAAATGAAAATGCCCAAAATTGAATTTTGAACTTACCAAGAGGTGCGCTTGGCTGAGGCGAGTAGCCTGGTGTGTTTGAATTTCAGAAAATCCAACTTTTAGCCCTCCAAACTTGATCTGCGGATTTCTGGACTGGTGCTTCTGGTTTTCTGGTACTTCTGGTACACTGGTACTTCTGGTTTTCTGGTACTTTTGGTATTTTGTGAAAACTAGGGTTTCACATTCCGAGAGATCTAGCCACTGAAAAGTTGTGCTGAGGATGCCAAAGTGATCCTTGAGGCAGGGCGCACTTTTCTAGATGGTTTTGGGGCTGAAATTCTTCTTCAATAAAAAGCCCTAATTTGCATGTACAGCGACAGTGATGTTTTTCTCTTTTTCTTGTGAAAGATGCTCTTCAGCTTAGCTCTGATACCATGTTAAAGTTTAAGCTATTATTAGGTTTCTTTTCATTTCACTAGATAACAATAGCATAGATAGGATCACTGAGAAATACACAATCAAAAGAGACACATTATTTATCCTAGGAAACCCTCATGGGGGAGAAAACCCAGCAAAACCTTCCTTAATATAGATAGTCAATACAATGCCAAGAGATAACTCAAACAAATACAGAAAGTCCTCTCCCAAGAATGCGCCTCTCTCTCTCTTCCTTCTTCTCCAACTGCAGCTCCAAACTTGTGTTCTAATGAACAAGTGAGTGTCTAAGTCACCTGACACGTCCAAACCCCCCCTCGTGTCGCGAATCCTACGTGTCGGACACCAAACGGTAGGACACGTGTCGGATACTCATTTAGAACGTGTCATGTTCACAGGACATGCGTGTCTTGAAAATAGGACACGTGTCCTGCTCAGAAAAGGACCCTGGCTCATGTTTTCTCATGCAAGTTGCAGTTGTGAGGTGTTTCAGTGTGCAAGCAAGGGTTATTTTGCCTTACTAATTCTATTTAAAGAGGTCCCCAACCCCTCCATTTTACCCGCCCTAATAGTTAATGGTAATATTAAATTCTTAAAGTAAAAGTGGCATTCTCCTTTATCTTTCATTTTCATCCTTTTACTTATGGCATTCTCCTTTATTCTTCATTTTCATCCTTTACTAAATTTTAACATTACCATTAATTGTTTCAGATGTTTGAGAGTGGTTCCAACCTCATTGGACTTCATATGGAGAAAGTAGAATTTTAGGTCCCATTCAAAATTCACCAGACTTAATGGTTTTCAGGATATCAAGATTGGCGTGGATTGCAATGTTTCCATTCGATTCTATCATGTAAGAGGGTAAGAAATTGATTTAATCAAGGCACCATACCCTTTATGTATCACCATGTTGGTGGAATTGATTGTTGAACTCTTCTGTGATAACCCCAATAAAAATGTACCCTTCACTCAAGTATAAACTCTTCATGAACTCTTCTTTGTCATCGTCATGACTTAGTGGTGTATTCCCACACCAACCTCTATCTTATTTAGGCATTGGGACAAAGAGGAGGGGTTGAAGGGAAATACAAAGATGTGGGATGTGTTTCCGATGATATGGGTTTGGACAACAATGTTGAGTTGGCAATGTCATCATTTATGTTAGGAACTTAGTAACTTTAGTAGTTACTAAGTTAGTACTAGTTGTGTGATTGAATTTGTATCATCATCATGTAACTGTTTATAGCTTAATTATTTCATTTTTGCATGTGTAATTCATAATTTAAATTTTGATATAAATTATATATATATTAAAATATATTTTAATATATATATATATATATATAACGGTCCTCCAGGTCCTATTTCCTGGGTCGCCGTGTCTGCTCTGATACTGTATTTCGCGGTCCTCCTGTCCCGTATCCCCGTGTCGTGACTTAGAGGTGTCCAAAATGAGGCTAGCCTCTTATTTATAATAACTGCACGTGTGAGCCGAGGTTCTTTCACCGTAGGGGTCAATTCTCATTCTCGGGTGGTTGCAACCACTTTGATTAACTGGGGTCGACTTCTCTTATTCTCGCCTATTACAACTAGGGTTTGACTAATCCGCAAAGGGGATTTGGCTATTATACAAGACTCAACATGATCAATCTACAAAGGGATTGATCTAATGAATAATACATCAATAATAAATAGAATACCTTTTGCGCCACAATATTTCAACAGGGGTCAACTCCTACGCTCTCATATATAAATCAAAAATCTTCAACACCCTTTCACCTTTTCCTTTTCCTTCGAGTGAAAAGTTAATAATGTCAAAGTTAATGCTAGGTGATTTGAATGAAGTGGAAGCCATGAAGGTGACTCCAAGCACCACCTCAAGATATACAAGAAGGGAGGTGGTAGGAGATCAATCCAATGGCAAGTCGGTGTGTTCAAATCCCTCTCAAGGATCAAGCTTCTCAGAGCCAACAATTTTTGTATGGGGAGTCTCGTTCATTATGCGGCACAAAAGCTACACAGAAAAATCAAAGGCCTCAATCTCTATTTAATACCTTAGCAAAAAAGAGTGAATAGAAGAATAAATCAAATATACTACATAAGGCATCACAGGCAAAGGCTTAGGCATAAGTGGGAAAATCTTAAAATTAGCATTTTTTTTTAATATTTCATATATTTATCTCAAAGAACAAATAAGTACAACAAAATTCAAGAGTTACATCACACATACAATAGGAGAACCAGGAATGTCTCAGTCTACATCATCACAAAAGCACGATAGTGAACACAAATGAGTAGAGCTAACACCTACTTAAAACTCTTCCAATCCCTAAGAGAAAGGGGCCGAAGTACCTCATGGAAAGCACCTTACAAGAATATTTCCACAAAAACAATTCCAACCAAATGAACTGAAAGCTAAAGTAATGTGCAGCTACACCTTTGTTGAAATATTGTAACTCTCAAGAATATTCTACCTAAGGAGTGTTGAATAATATTGTTATATTATATTTGTTAATTAGGGCCCTATTGTGCCTTTTGTAAAAGCTCCATTGTGCCTTGACAATTAAATGTAAATTAAGAAGGTAAAGTGACAAATCGGCCCAGACTCACTTAGGTCAGCTTAATTTCATCATTTATAAGGGAGGCCAATGCCACATTTGGATACACTCAATTAACTAGCTCTGTAGTGCACAAGTCTTGGAGTCAAGTGTGCACCTGCAAATTCATGGGAATTAAGATATGTATCTTCTGAGGTTGGCTCGAAGGTTTCTCGTTTAAGATCTTGGCACTCCCATAGTGCAATATTAATTGTTTGTATTTTTTAGGTTGGCTCAAAGGTTTCTTGTCTGAGGTCGGCTCTAGATGCAGGTCAAATATAGGTGGAATCTAAGGTCGATGCAAGTGAAGGTCTGAGGTCATCTCTAGTCATAGGTCTAATCCGCGGTTCAATTATAGGTTGGCCAACCACAAGTCGACATTGTTTACAAATGTAAACCCTGTGTGTGGAGTGTGTGTGTGTATTAGGAGCCTAATTGCAAGAGTCGGACTTCTATCAATAGGGATTGTTTCTTCAAGGTTCCTCTCCACAGGATTTCACAAATGTTCAAAGTGTCTTCTCTTCACCGATGAGGTATGCCTTTTTCACAGAGCTTCAGGCTTCACAGAAATTCAAATTTTCAAAGAATTTCAAGGTTTCACAAAACTCTCTATCTGTGAGGTCCGCCCTTTAGTTCAAGCTGCAATGTCCACCTGTGAGGTTTATGGAGCTGAAATATCAAACCATGGTGGATTCTACCCCAAAAACCTCACCCTCTCCATCGGCCCCTCATCCACACCTTCCAATTCCCCCCTTATCCACCCCTCCCACACATCCCCATCTGTCTCCCCACCACCATGTCCACAATAACCTATTCCCGGTACCAACCCAAATCCATATATCCAATGACAAACAATCCAAGTCTATGTCGCAAGGTTCATCGAACTTCAACCTTGAAGTTCGAAATTTGGCGAACCTAAAATAAATTTGAGGTTGAGGTTCATCGAACCTCATAGCCATTGACCGAGTATGTAGCTCAACCTCATAACTTGTGTCAAAACTCAAGCTCATAATCTATCCTTGTCGTTTCCATGTCCATCATAACATTTTTAATGTTTATTGATGTTGATTTCTTTACTATTTTATGTTATAATTCATTTTAAAGGTAATATAATTATATATATGTATATATTGAAAATGTATATAGATGAACCTAATGGCAAACCTCATTGAAAAATTTGAATTCGAACCAAACCTAATCATTGTCGAACCCAAACTCGAGCCCGAACCGTGTGACTTAGGTCTGAGGGAAAATGGATAGAAACCAGTGTACACTATAATAGGGAATAGTTTGAGGCTCTCAATAACTATAACAGCAATCCAAGACCAACTTGCAACCCCACAGATATTGCCATGGAGTCAGATTTCTCATATTGGACACATCCCAAATTAAAAAATTTACTGAGAGAAGGACTAGGAAATCTTTAAGACCCAAAATATCAAGTTCCACTCTAAGGTAACCAATCTCAAATAATTAGTTTATGAAATGAAACACCAAGAAAACATACACTTACAAAAACCCACACTCCAATCCGAAATCTCGTACATCAAAAATCTACAAGAAGAGATGTGATCACAGCAAACCTTGCTTAAACAGGAAACGAAAACACAACAACAAACCCTTAACTCTTGGGTTCAAGTGGTCCCCTCTCCCGATTGTCAAGGTTGAGGAGGTTATACAAGCCAAGTTAAATGAAAAACGCCTCCATCAGACCCAGGAACTTAATTTCAAAGTATATGGGCTCCACCCCCCCCCCAAGTGGCCCCGACGGACACCCTACACATAGGCACCTCTTTCCTTCACAACACATTGGACCTAATGGACATCAGTGTCAAGCGTGCTTGGATGGGCACCAACTCCACACTCTTGCTCCGTTTCCGAACTCCAGGGGATCAACTCATAGCCCTTCGAACTAAGGGACGTCTAACTTCCCTCCCACACAAGATCTTCCTTGACGTTGACCTAATCATGGCCCAATAGGTGAAGCTCAAGCAATCTAAGGACTAGGTCACAGCAACGAGGAAAGAAGAGAAGTAGGCCATTATTCAAGATCTGAAAGTCATCATTCAAGACTTCCCCCCTCCGAGATATTTCCACATGTAGTCTAAATGGCGGGTCCATCTAGGTGGGGGACAGATTAAGGGGGCTTCGTCTACCGTCTCCATTGGTTGTTGGAACTATAATGATGCATTTTGGTCTTCACCGGGCACACTTTGCAATGGCGTTGGGTCCCACGACCTTTTCTTCCTCACAAAGACACACACAAGCCCCATGTGGACACCATCTTAGATCCACGGGTACCACCGAGCATGGTCCTACCGACAAGAGGCACACACTGATAGTGTCAAAGGCTCAGGTGGGTCGCATGTCTCATACACGACTCCCTCCAAAGTTAGGTTACTATGGTGGCCTTTAACGAGCATGCCAGATTCTTGTGGGTTTGAATTCATCAAAGTGACCCCTTACTTCGGGATAGTTACATCATTGTATGATATTTCCCTTCCAAACTCATCACACTTTGCACTTCATAAGGAGCCCAAGGGGTATCCTTTCCTTGAACTTTACATCGATGTCTCCCACTACTCCACTCTTGGAGACATCATCTTCTAGGGGACTTCAACTCCCGCACAAAAAACCTACTGTGTGTCCCTCTATCACAAGATTTTATTGTGTTACAACTAGAAGTACTTGTCACTATTACCTAGGCAAGTACTTCCCTCGTTTAGAGAAGGAAAGAGGTCCAACACAAGCAAGACTTCCTCTTAGTGACCTCAAGGGATGCTATGGCAAGCTAAGGAAAGTCTATAACCCCCTATCTTAGTCAGCTTTTAATGAGGTAAATTTGTGAGATCTAGAGAGGTGAGAAGGTGGAAGTTGGTTTTACAAGGTGTCCGCCAGCTAACTTGTGCTGAGACAATAAACATTCCGCAATGAATATAATGATGATTATCAAGTCAAAACAATGACTAAACACCTCTAGAACACTAACTTATCAATAATAGTAATTGTTGTTGTAGAATTGCAGCAATGAACCCAGCCTTATATAAGCAATAAGTAATTTTGCAAATGTTAATAAGAAAATCAGCCCATAAAATTAGCAATTATATCTTAGAATTTAGCCTTCATCAAGTAGACCAATATCCAATTACTAAAACAATTTTCTAGGCAAGTTTTTCCATGATATTAAGTAAATATTCAAAGAATTTGTTACAGCCCTAATGGCTGTAACTTTCATTGATGACAGCAGCAAGATTACCAATGATTATTCAAAGTGTTGGAGTATACTGGCTTGCCAATGATGTCATAAAACCAAACTAAGAGAGAGTGTGTCTTAGCTAATACTAGGGTTTCAACCATCACTTGCAATCAACAAGACTAGTAACATTTTCTTTCCTTTGGGCAAATGGAGTCAAATTTAAACACCATGAAGATTGCTATAGGCAAGAGAGAGGTATGAAGATCAAACTAGAGCATATACCCTCACAAACCCTAGCCCAAACTTCTTGAAAACAAACTCTAGTACATATACCCTCATAAACCCTATAGGTGTCGCTTTTCTTCTCTAGCTTCTAGCAATAAGGTCTCAATCTAAGTTGCACGAAACAGGGAAACGCTTCCTGCTTCAAACCGACTACATTTAAACAGTCCCCAAAAAATATAAACGCCGGGGAAACACCGATATAAAAAAATTAAAAATATATATATATATATATATATATATATATGTATATATAGTTTTTTTTTTAAATAGACATTATATTGCAAGAAAACATAATGATGCAAGAAAATGCAATAATGATGCAAGAAAACATAGAAAAATGCAAAAATATATATATATTTGATCGCTTTCAGCCCCATGGCCCCTTTTTTTCTTATTTCACTGAAAAGATTAAACGTTGCCCCAGACGGACGATACACAGCTCAGAAATGCCGTTTGTCAGATACAAGACGACGCTTTCCAAGTTCGTGAAACGCCATACTGCAATGGCCGATCGCATTTCCTACGTAGTACTGCATCAGCCGAGTTTCAGACGGCTGTGCAAGAAACCGAGGGGCGGTGTTTCAAGAATATATAGGTCTTAATTGAATTAGGTCAAACCCTAGGGGGATAAGCCATCTTAATCCCTAGGACTTGAATTAGCTAAGACAAAAATACTAGGGTATAAACACTCTTAAGCCCTAGAATAAGTCTTAAATGCTTCAATAATTAATGATAGCGAGCAGGGAGGGGGATAAACAATCTTAATCCCTCCTAGGGTTTCTATCATACAAGGTAACATGCAACAATTAACCATCTAAAAGAGCATCCACCAAAATACACTACAAACACGCATAAAACTTGAAGAAGAACACTTAATAAGTCAAGCGTTGTGCATGAGAAAACCCTAGCTCAACATTCATCCATCAACAAGAGAAAAGAATCCAACAAGATCCTCCTTTAAAAGGTGTGCACAAGTACTCCAAGCGAATGAGAGAGAAAAGAAGACAAGTATAGAGAGGATCTCACAAGTGTGAGAGTGATGAATGACAAGTTTGAGCGCTCCCTCTATTTATACGAGGTAACCAGGCACTAATGTCCACAATAATACAATAAAATGACAATAATCCATTATATTGTTGTGGGGGTCTCCGTTATCCCCAACCCTAGGGATAACTCTGAGGAGATCATGTCTCGAGGCCCACAGTCCTAGACATGGACTCATCGAGAGCCGATGATTTATGCATGGGTCTAGAGGGCCCCTCTTTCTTTAGTGCCTCTTTATTAGCAAAGAAGAATGTGCATCCCACCGTACCGGTCCCCAAGTAGCCGTGAAGTCTTTCCATGAGGTAATGATTCAGGGTATCATGTTATGTGTAACTCTGATTCTTGGAAGCACTTGAATATGTTGCATTGAATTCTCCTTCATTTCATAACGTTGTCTTGGAAATTATGTTATTTGACTTGTTCATACCTCGAAGGGTGACATGATGCCCCTAGTAAGTTGATCTCCCTTAAGGATGGGTTCCCACTGGGTGGGTTCATGAGTTAGTCATCGTCCGTTTCCCTCCATACTTAGCAATTTCCATCTTTATTCCTCTCTATCTCCCCCCTACCTTGTCTCCATTAGATTTGTCACACCGAAGGGTTGTGGCCTGTCTATGGAAAGAAGGGGCCAGTCTGTAGATGTAAAAGTAGCTTGCAAGAGTTAAAAGCCAAAGATGAACCTGAGATCCTTTGCCCAGGATTCTCAGAAAGCAATAAAAATCTTCTCAAGAAGAAAAAGGAACCTATAGGATAAATAAACACTCAAGGGATTAGTTGATGGATAAGAGGTCCCATCATGAACCGACCTATTATGACCATGGGCATGTAGCGGTATGACACTACCATCTATCTGGTCACCAAACCAGGGTAGTGGCTCTTGGTGGCATAGCCAAGAGAAAGGGGGTCTCATCACGAGCCAACCTTCTCATCTCCGTGAAATGCTTGTGGATAACGCTGTCACCTTTGGTCACCAAGCCAGGACAGTGTCCCTCAACTCTTCCCTTGAAGCATAAAAGCAAAAGATCAAAAGCAATAAAGCTAAGAATAAAAGGCAATGAATGGGCTAGGAAACAATGGCATCTATGACAAGGTTCACGTCACCCTCTACAAAGGCACCTGTTGTCGTCCTTATACACACTTGCAAATGTGAGCTAAGTCCTGCTCACTTAGTGTGTCCTCAGAGGCACAATGCCTAGGTTCAAAGCCCACGCTGTCACTTTGACTTGAACCTCTTTTGTCTAGGCTAACTCCTAGGGAAGCCAAGGGGGGTAGACCCTAGTTACTAAATGAGATTTACGATTAAGTGTTCTAGGAGTTGATTTTAATTAGTTAGAAGGTTAAGGGAAATCTAGCCTAAGATGTCAATCAGCAAATGCAAGATGCAACTATCTAAATATGAGAGTAAGACCTTTTTCTAGGGCAACTAAGACTAGTGCCTAAGATTGGGCAATGGGGTCAACTAAGTTAGGTGGGTGTTCGTTACAAGGTAATTACAAGTTACAAAGTATTACTAGATTACAACAAGATAGATACAACTAGACACGAAGAATATATCAGATACACAGATTAAGACTAGATACAAGATATACAATATACTAACAGGTTTACTCGCATGTGCAGGAATTAAAGATACTCAAGATAAAGCAATCATCAACACATGAAGCCAAGCATGCTCACAACAGATAGAGTTCCGTTGGACTGCTTTTCAATGGCCAAGAGACGCAAATCACTCAAGACCCAATCAA
>SNQJ01S0147820.1:0-23682 GCA_010110895.2 Picea sitchensis
GTGGCTAAGATTTTCACTCGCGATGATACCATATGGGTGAAAAATGAAGAGATGGTGGAGGAATTAACATCCTTAGAGCATGATTATTCCAATGAAATGATTTTACCAATTTAAAACCCTCCAAAATATGTTTCAAATGAGACAATCGATAAGCCATGTTCCTTTTTTTGGAAATATTCTCAAAGTTTCTTATGGTTTCAATCCAAACAAAGAAAGATATATCAATACACCACTTCCCGAAGGTTTGACAATACCTAGACACAAATTGTTGTTTGTCGAGGGAATCTATCAGTGCTATGATTTTATTACTACTAATTACAAATGGTCAAGAAAGTATATTCCTACCAATACCAAAATAATGGACATTAATGCACAAGGGTCTAAGTTGGAACGATGGTCTAAAGACTATGATCTTGATTTCATTTAGGATATTTAGACTCTTAGGAGTTAGTTAAGATTATCTCGGTCTAATGTGTCTTTAGGTAAAAGTGTGTTTCTTTAATATGTATTAATATGCATTTGTAGTTATGTAATCTGATGATTACTATATATTATAGACATAAAGTGATCCAATGGTTCATATTCTCCTTGATACTAATGACTATATTAATTTGTGGCTTAGCACTCGATTTGTCCACAATATCTATTTTAAAGAGCATGGGGGGTCATTTGTTGAAGATCAAATGTGAGAAACTCGTATGTACACTATTTTTTCTTTTGCATTAATATATTGCCTCAAGTGGCTGCATTGGTTGGGGCCATGGATTGTTTCCCTCTTTGAGGGTTTTAATCATGTAAAACACTAGTGTGTTGACCTTTGATTTGGTTATGTAAGTGGTTTCTTAAGGTGTTCATTCTTTGAGGAAATATCTTATTTTTTGAATATGGTATTTGAGCCCATATGAATAACTACTCACATTGTTGATTGACTTGATCCTGAACTTGTGTTGCTGCATGCAACGCAACATTTTTTAGGTTATTCTACTTTTGTGCATTTTTGGGTTGATAAGGCTACTCTATTGCATTCAAAGCACTACTTTTAGTTGGAAACACTTCTCATTTCACCAGAATTTCCCAATATACAATTTTTTTTTGTCATATCAAGTGATATAAAGTTTCATCACACATTTTAATTTTTTTTATTGAGTTAATATTTCAGTTTTACTATTTATATTCCCGGTTTGCTACTCTTTCTAGTCTACCTATGTGTTGAGAAAAATGTATGGAAAACAATACTCAATCATTTTAAGATCTTGTCGGGCTAAGACAAGATAGTTGGGAATGTTACCCGAGGTTTATAGTCTAAAAAAAATCGCTCAATCCACAAGTATTAATTACAGAGGACCAAGGATGGTTTTTATGTGTTGTATATGTTAATGTAAAAGAAGTAAACCTTAAACAAAGTTACATGAGGGTGTACAAAAGCTATATAAATGTATATATGGATATCAAGGCAAAAGAATGAACCAAATCATTAAAACACATGTGTGAGATTGAAACAATAATCTGATTTTTCATTTATTTCATTATGAGATACAAAACTGAGTTCTCTCTACAAACCCTTGCGAGGGTACGGACCAAAATTGAATTTAGAAGCCTTCAATGGAAACCATACAAAACGATTCTGACAATCAAGAATAAAATTGAAGCTAACGATCTCGATCATCTTGTCACAAAATGATGTCACTTGAATCTGCAAGATATTCTTTATCAGTCATGAAATTCAATTCATGCAGAAAGAAAAATACATAGAATATCAAAGATAAATCATACACCTTTAAAACAAGCTACTGAAATATGTGATTCGGTTTTTGAATCCTGCTTTCTTCAATAAGACCCTGTGCTGTCATCAAGAGGATTAAGATTTCTAGTAAAATCAGAATGAATGAAAGTTGAAAATATCTCACTAATATAGAGAAAACCTTATGGCTATAGTTCTCCTTCTATTCTCTCCCCTTGTCTCTTCATCTCATTGGGCTTTTATTTCTCCTCAATAAGTTAGGGTAGTTCAACTACCTTTCTTTAGTTAAGTCAAATTAACTTAACTAATTAGTTTGAGACAAATAAATAATAATAATATATAAATAAGGGTCTTAAATAATAACTAAAAAGGTGTGACCCCTTGTGAATACCATTTATTTATTTTTATAACAACAAATATCTAAATCATTTAATTCAAAACATCTCCTTGTAACTCTCGCTTCATATATATCTACTCAAATGATAAATATCAACAAAATGTGATATAATTATTTCCCTAAAAATAACATCATATCCAAGTTGTCCAATAAAAAATGCTGAAATGAATGCTTCTTTCCAAAACAATGTCAAATATATGCTCGTTGTTCAAAACTTTATCAAAATAAAAATACCATCTTCAACATATAAAACAACCTCGCTCATCAAAAACCATATTTACTATGTGAGGCATTGGGCCTCTTCTCACTGCCGTCCCCTTTTGATTTCTCTATGACAACCTTTGACTGGTTAGAACCTTGAGGCTGAATGACACTAATAACATGAGAACAATCATCCTTAAGATGAAGGTGAGAGGATACTAATTTGAAATACTCTTTGGATGAGCTGGAGTGAGTGGCTATTTCTTTTCCCTTGTCTCGCACGGGCTCAGGAACATTTGTTTTTAATCTTTTACTGGCATGTGATGACTGCACAGGTGAGAGATCATGATCAAATTGGGAAAATTGATTTTTTGTTGGTGGAGGGGGTAATGGAAATGACACAATGGGACAACCTTGGAGGTGAAAAACAGACTGGTGGAAAATCTCATGCCAACCATCGTTGGCAGGTGGTTCTGTCACATCGACACATGAGGAGGGACTGGGTTTCAATAAAGGTTCTAATGTGCTTGGAAGGGCGGTCTTTCAAGTCGGGGGTTAAAGAATCCGTTCACCTACTAGGTTGAAGAACCCAACTTGGAAAAGATGGTTCATAAATATTGTTCAAGAAATCACGGAAATAATCAAACTGTGTGTATATCCAACTCTCGAACACTAATCATCAACTAAACTCCATATCCATCTCTTTTGTTTTCATACATATTTATCCTTTAAAATGATTAATAATAGAACATGGAGTGTTATAAGTGTATGTGGGAAAATGAAGGGAATGTAATGTGCAAAAAGTGATACAATGAAAGGGAACCCAATGGTTATTGTTCTATCATTTTCCATACAAAACAATACCATCATGATAACAACAAAATTGCCAAACACTTTTCTGTTTAAAATCAAAATCCAATACTCCGTTTCAAAATTCCAAGACTGTTGTTTCAAAAATCCAAGACTGTTCATTGTGTACTTTTAAAAAAAAAATTGTATTCACATAATTCATTTAATAAATGTTTGTCCTAAGAAACGTCCAACAACTATAATCATATCATATCTAGCGCACAATATGGCCAGTAAAGCATAGTAAACCAACAATCAACCTAACAATCGATGTATGGATAGAATGAGTCTGAAACCCAGTGCAATCATCGTTCTTTAATCATTACACAGTTTCTCAAAACGATCCAAAAGACCCACGTGGGTAATAAAACAAACGAACTGAGATTTTAATGTACATGACACATTTTTTCTGTTCGCAAAGTTCATTCAACAAATATACAATTTGTTAACAGAAACATTCTATTCAACCAAAAACCTGACCACCTTAAGCATGCTAACACAGTGCGACCACAACTCTTAAACATTATCTTTCAATACTTTTATAACTTCAATACCGTCATATAACAGACTGGGTTCATTACCAAGTGAGCTTGGTAGTAACTCTAACATCATCAAGTAAATAAATCAACAAAACCCCATGACAAAAGAGATGCAAACAACGAACTTATCCAACGTTGTGTTAGTCATCCTTACACAGTCATCTATTTTAGGTTTTGAGATACCATTCATCAAAAGAAATGATGTATGAGAAAGAAAGAGGGAAAACACTTTGAGGGTTTATCCCAAAACAAGACTTCGACCACCTTTTACCACCACAAATTTACACAAGCCTCTTCGTAGACCCTTTATGGCAGCCACAAGCAAATATATCCATGATATATATAAATAATTGACAGTCAAGGGTTACAAATGTTGAATTTTCACTATGGTAGGCTCAAGCATGAAGTTCATTCCAATTTTAGCATTTTACTTGAACCATAAACAATTGCAGTTACACCATAAACAATTTGTTGCAGTAACCAAGATCACAAGAAGAAATACCATGCACAAGTACACAAGAAGTATCCTAGGAAACCCTTCTCAACAATGGAAGAAAACCCAACAAATCCTTTGCTATATTCTTCAAGAGAAAGACCTCCCACACCATAAACCTAGCACACAAAAGGGTTCTCACAAAACCTAGAAGGATAGCGCCCAATAGAGGTGCACACTTCAGCCCTAGAACTTGTACTTGCTGAAATTTCCAAAATCACTCTTGTGTTATGTTTCCTCAATGGGGAAATCACCTTTATTTATATTAGACCAGACACCTCAAAAGTAGTGTATATTGGCACAACATGGCTGACCTCAATAAATCAAAATATAATTAATAATTACCATATTAATTATTTTTTACATTAATTATCTTTCACTTTATGGTGGGGCCGACATGTACCCTTTACATCACAATTAGGGTTAGAGGTAAGTCTGACTCTTAGAAAATATAGCAAGGGATATCACACACCCACTAGTGCTCAGCCACTAGGGGCACGTCCACCTGCGCTCAACCACATGGACGTCCAAGTCAACAGATCTATGTCTCACTATGTCTCACAGGAGAATCATTAGGATACACACTCACTAGTGTTCAACCACTAGGATCACGTCCATCTGTGCTCAATCACAGGAATGCCCTACTCAACATGTCTCTATCTCACTGAGTCTCACAGGAGAATCATCTGGAGTATCATATCATCTCAACTCTCTGCATAGAGGAGAATAGTAAGCCCATCACATGGGATCCTTCACCCCTCACAGGGGCACACATCGTTTCATATCAAATGATACATCTTTCTCATGGGAATCTTCCCTTCTTAGGGGCACACAACGTTTCATCTCTGTCTCAGAGAGATCGACACACCCAGTTCATGGGAATATTCCCTACACAGGGGCACACATCGTTCCATATTCGTCTCAGAGAGGAACTACACACCATCTCATGGGCTCTCTCTCAGGACAAGTCACTTAGTCTGTGTCCTGGAGGATGTATCACGCAACTGTAATCATTAACACTTTCTCTCAGCTAGGGAGGCATTCTCCACTAGGCCAAGTCTCTCATAGAAGTACTTGAAATTCATCTTGGCTGTAATCATCCACACTCCCTCTCAGCTAGGAGGTATTCTCTACCAGGACAAGTCTCTCATGAAAGTACTCGAACTTCGTCTTGGCTGTAATCATCCACACTCCCTCTCAGATAGGGAGGTATTCTCCACCAAGCCAAGACTCTCACAAAAGTACTCGAACTTCGTCTAGGCAAGCGGTTTGGTGATGATATCTGTAATCTGCTCATGGGTAGGAAGGTACTGCATGTGTAATACTTTCCTTTGCACCATGTATCTGATATAGTGATATTTTATCTCAATGTGTTCTGATCTATCATGAAACACAGGGTTCTCAGAGAGATTCACACAGCTCTGGTTATCATAATGAATAGTGGTAGGATCCATCTCATGATCAAATAAATATGTCAGAATCTTGCGAAGCCACACTACTTCGCAGACTTCCACACTCAATGCTATATACTCCGCCTTTGCGGTACTCAAGGACACAAAGATTTGTTTCCTACTGCACTAGGAAACCATGGTAGACCCTACGGTAAAGAAACAACCATAGGTGCTCTTCCATTCCACTATGTTCCCTGCCCAATATGCATCAGCATATCCCTGCAAACTCAAGTCTACACTGGAGGCATATCTCATGCCATATTTGACTGTGCCTTGTAGGTATCTCAATACATGTTTCATTGCTATCCAGTGAGTCTATCTTGGTTGACTCATGAACTGGCTAAGCACATTCACTTCATAACATATATCAGGTCTGGTATTAACCAGATACATCAATGATCCAATCAGTTGTCATTACAAGTGTGGATCAATCTCGCCTGAATCAACATCATTCATTTTCTTCAAATCCATCACCATTAGTGTAGGCATGGATTTACATTCTGTCATACTGAACTTATTCAATATCTCCACTGTATATTTTCCTTGACTCAGGCAAAATCTCATCAGTCCTCTGCCATACTTCTAGTCCCAAGAAGTAGTGCATTATACCTAGATCCTTAATCTCAAATTTAGCAGTCAATGCTTGTTTTCATTAAACAATGAGTCTCTATGAACCAATGAGTAATAGGTCGTCCACATATAGGACCAAGATTAATCACTCATTGACAACAATGTGATAATATAGGTTTGGATCAACAACACTCTTGTTGAAGCCCAAACTCATCAAGAATCCATCCATTTTCTCATACCAAGCACGAGGTGCTTGCTTTAGTCCAGACTTTCTTCAACTTGCACACATGAGATTTCTTGTTTTGTATCACGAATCCTTCTAGCTGCTCGATATAAACTTCTTCCTCAATCTCACCATTGAGAAAGGTTGTCTTTACATCCATCTGATGTAGTTTCCAACCCATGGATGCAACTAGTGCAATGATAGAACAGATGGAAGTGTACCAGGATACTAGAGAAAATGTCTCATCATAGTCAACTCCCTCTAATTGTGAGAACCCTCTGGCTACAAATCTCTCTTTGTATTTCTCAATAATTCCATCAGCTGCTTGCTTGATTTCATAAATCCACTTGGAAGTCACTACAAACTTCCCTTCTGGTCTCGGATAAATATCCCATACATTATTCTTCAAGATAGACTGATATTCTTCTGTCATGGCATCTTGCCATACTTGTTCACCTATATCTTCTCCATGACAAGAAGGCTCAAATTCAATGATGTGGCTCATGGATGAAAGGTAGCTCAAAAATCTCTTTGGTCTCTTGCTCTCTCGGGATGTCCCTTGAGGGGCTACATGTCCCTCTTCCTCCTGTAGAGTCTGTTGAGTCCAAACATGCCTTTTATGCCCTTCTGCAATGTCTCTGGGCATATCATTTGGAGAAACTGGATCAACTGGAACAACTGGATCAACTGGAATAATGTTTTTCTCCCTCTTAACTGCTGAAGGGGGAGAAGGTATTGTCTCACTGTCAATCTCCATCTGATATTCTTTGAATCTTTGGAAGGCTATCTCTTCTTAAAAAGTAACATCTTTGCTTATCTCAATCTGTCTCTGACCAGGGATGTAGATCCAATATGCCTTCGAATATTCACTGTATCCCACAAATGTACCCTTTCTCCTTGAAGGGTCTAGCTTGGATCTCTTATCTTTGGGTACATGAAAATATACTGGGCACCCAAATATCCCGAAGTGTCCAATTTCAGGCTTCACTCCAGTGAAGGCCTCTTCTAAAGTTATGTTCTGTAAGATCCGATGAGGACTTGTATTCTGAACATATACTGTTGTCATACATGCTTCTTCCCATAGAGTCATATGTAGACTCTGATCATGTATCATTCCTTTGGTTGCCTCGATGATAGTTCCGTTCTTCCTCTCTGCAACCCCATTTTGCTAAGGGTTGTAAGGAACTATGTACTCCGTCTTGATCCCTCCTTCAATACAAAAATTGTTGAAATCCTTGGAGGTGTATTCTCCTCCATTATCTGATCTTAGTACCTTGATATTTCTTCCAGTCAGGTTCTCAACCTGAGATTTGAATTCTTACAATTTTTCAAGGAATCCATCCTTGTTCTTCAGGAAGTAAATCCAAGTTTTTTGAGAGTTATCATCTATAAAGAGTACATAGTAAAAATATCCATTTAGGGAGGCAACAATCATTGGCCCACACACATATGAATGTATCAAGTCCAATATTTCCTTGGATCTATTGTCACTTCTCAAGAAGGACCCTTTAACATTCTTTCCAAGAGAACAACCTTTGTAAACACCTTTATGTTGAATCTATATCTCTGGAAGGAATGTTACCATTTTCCCTAGAGTCGGGATATCTCTATAATGAATGTGAGAAAGTCTCCTATGCCATATCTCACTCAAGCTGATAATGTCATGTAACAGGGCCTGGACTGGTCTGATGGTCAATCTGTATAAGCGTCTTTCTCAAACACCAATTAATTTGGAAGAATTTGTATGTGAGTCTTTGTGCCATGCAAGAACTCTTCCTTCAGAAAAGGCAACCTTGTAGCCTTTGTATTCTAAGGAATAAATGGAGACACGTTTCCTCTTCATCCTAGGTACATATAGTACTTCACTTATCTGAAGCTGCATGTCATAATATAGTTGGAAGGTAGAAGTTCCAACCCCTTTCAAATTATATCTGGCATCATCTCCAAGGACAACATGTAGATTTGTCTCTTTCTCAACAAGATTAGTCAGGTGATCTCTAAAACCGGTCATGTGCCTGGAGGCACCACTGTCAATTAAACAAGTATTATCATTGGTAGGGACCATACTTGAGAGTGCTGAAATGTTGATGTCTTCATCTCTTTGAAGTCTTGGCTTCTAGGAACTGAATTTTCTTGATCCATCAAGCTTGTCTTCCATCATGGTTCTGTTCATGATATTTTTATATCCTTCACAAACCCTTGTCAACTAGGCTAGAAAACCTAACGGCTAGGCTAGGATAGAAACCTTAGGTTTTTTTGGGCTTATTAATTCCAACAATAATCCTTGAAAGATATAAGAATAATGGTGAGCTGAAGAGATCTTTCAATGAGTTGCAGAAACTCTAATTCTGAAATTTCTGTAGAAAATTACAAAACCCTAGAAACCCTAGGGCCAAAAAATAAAAATTCTTGGAAATGAAATATGAATCTTTCTGTAGATGCGCTGAAGGAGGCTGTACATTCCTATGCACTTTTTATCCCCAACATCCAAGTATTAAGTGTTGAAACACCTAAAAAAGGAGGGTCACACAGATTTTTGGAAACCCTGGGAGGGTTGTACGATTATGGAGAAGAGAGAGGATGACTGGTAGATGCTTGTGAAATGGGTTCTTCAAGACCTATGCTCTGATACCATGTTAAATTTTCACTATTCTAGGCTCAATCATGAAGTTCATTCCAGTTTTGGCATTTTACTTGAACCATAAACAATTGTAGTTACACCATAAACAATTTGCTGCAGTAACCAAGATCAGAAGAATAAATACCATGCACAAGTACACAAGAAGTATCCTGAAAAACCCTTATCAACAAGGGAAGAAAACCCAACCAATCCTTTTCTATATTCTTCAAGAGAAATACCTCCCACACCATAAACCTAACACACAAAAGGGTGCTCACAAAACCTAGAAGGCTAGCGCCTAAGAGAGGTGAGCACTTCAACCGTAGAACTTGTACTTGCTGAAATTTCCAAAATCACTCTTGTGTTATGTTTCCTCAATGGGGAAATCACCTTTATTTATATTAGACTGGACACCTCAAAATTAGTGTCTATTGACACAATAAGGACGACCTCAATAACTCAAAATATAATTAATAATTACCATATTAATTATATTTTACATTAATTATCTTTCACTTTATGGTGGGGCCGACATGTACCCTTTACATCACAATTAGGGTTACATGTAAGTATGACTCTTAGAAAATATAGCAAGGGATCTCACACACCCACTAGTGCTCAACCACTAGGGGAACGCCCACCTGTGCTCAGCCACATGAACGTCCAAGTCAATAGATCTCTATCTCAATGTGTCTCATAGGAGAATCATCAGGATACACACTCACTAGTGCTCAACCACTAGGATCACGTCCACCTGTGCTCAACCACAAGAACGTCCTACTCAATAGATATCTATCTCACTAAGTCTCACAGGATAATCATTTGGAGTATCACATCATCTCAACTCTTTGCACAGAGGAGAACAATAAGCCCATCACATGGGCTCCTTCACCTCTCACAGGGGTACACATCGTTTCATCTCAAATGATACATCTTTCTCATGGGCATATTCCCTTTTCAGGGGCACAAAACGTTTCATCTCCATCTCAAAGAGAACGACACACCTAGCTCATGGGAATATTCCCTAAATAGGGGCACACAACGTTCCATCTCCATCTCAGAGAGGAAATACACACCCATCTCATGGGCACACCCAACTCATGGGCTCTCTCTCAGGCCGACTCACTCACTCTGTGTCCTGGAGGATGTCTCACGCAACTGTAATCATCAACAACAAATAATCCTCAATAGGGAAATGCCACCATTTTTATATCAGAGAGGCAAGAAACCACCAAATAACCAGAGACGAATCAAACCAAGGATAATTCCACCACAACGTTTTCCAACAGGTTGAGCAACAAAACAACTATAATTTCATTCGATAGAGAGAAACATTCAACTTTGAATTAGTTTGCACATAAATGCCAACAGAGATTAACTTCATTCGAAAACCATTACCTTGTTGAAAAACCACATGCCATAAACTTTGGAAAAACACAGACTGTAAGCGAATGCAAGAGCCAAATTCTGATTAAATTAATGAGTAGAGTAATAATTCATGGATGGAGCAACACGAGCATTCATACATCGATGAAAAATGCCAAGGAGAATCAACAAAACCTGATTATTTCTTCCAAGGTCGAGCAACACAGAGGTAGCTCCAACCCCCAAAAAAAGACCAAATGCGAACATAACAAGGGTGGCGACCACCGAGGTAGGTCAGAGCAACGTGAAATTATTTCTCTCCATCACCCATAGCCAAGTACAAGTGTGCTATCACATACAACACATAATATACCATAACCATACCAAATTAAATGCAAGTCGGATACGCCACCCTTACACTATGTTTTCAAACTTAATGTGTGCGCCATCTCTTTGCACCAACATATTATATGTCCACACTTGCTAGGGAAGCCATGCCCTAGATTTATGAATTTTAAATTTAAATAATGTTGCATAATCCTTTTAACATTAAATCGTAGCAACACAATGCCATAACCATATACAACTTCAAGTCTAGAGTTTAAATTATCATTCAAACTATGTGTAGCAGAATAAAACCGTGATGATCATCAAAGCAATACCATTTCTCTTTTAATCAAGAGAGCAATAAGCCTTTTGTTTTCCATTTTGTTTTAAAGAGTGATTTCGAGACAATAAACTATAGATATTATTTCACAACCAAGACATGAGCACATAAGAGACGATTCATCCTTCATCATATTCACACACGGGGGCCCACCTATGTAGTATATTATTAATTATACATAAATAATATGGCCTTGCAACCACTTTGCATGCAAGTACCTTACGTTGCGCTTTTGGGCGTAAAAAAATTGGCGACTCCATAGGGAAATCTGTTTCCAACAGATTAAGAACTCAGAACATTCGGTTTCGTAGACCAGATAAGAAAAAATATTGAAGATAATAGTTATGCAACAAGGGGAAAATGATGGTTTAAGGGAAATAACGAGGCGTGATTTTGGGAATAAATCATGGAAAGTGGTACGTATGAGGGGGTTTGGTCCTGTATGCATAATATTTGAACAATATGTAACATATAATACTTTTTAAAGATTTTAAAGAGAAACTTCCTGGTATTCTCTTTGAATCTCAGGATGAAAGGAAGAAAGGGAAAGCAGAAATAGGGAAGAAGGAAAAATCAACTATCCTACAACATAGTTGAAAGAAAAAATCGATTTCGGTGATGTCTGAAAGGGGGAAATCATGACAATTGTGTATACCTTATTTCTTATTGATCAACAATACTTACATAATGACATTATTATAGAAAAACTGATCCATACTTTAGTCTTGATAAAAGATCATGCAATCAATAACAACATAAAAAAGTGAAAGACAAAACTAAATAAGCTGAAAACCCAATTTATTATTTATGTACAAAGGAAGGAAAAAAATTTCTTGGAGTCAGGTAGGATGACATTTTTCATAGAGAAATACATCATCTATTTTAGATGGATGATTCATGCATTGAAAGACAATGCATAAAGAGTGTAGATCACCGTGCCAACCAACAAACACATGTGGTAATGGGCCTACCATGATCTAGAAAAAGTGATCACCATCTTGCAGGACCTCCCAACCAACAATATGGGCTTTAGGATTGACATTTGAGTGATTATGGTTAGAATTTTTGATGTTAAGGATGGATTTAATGAGATCTTTAAGAATCACAATATCATGCAATAAAAAAGAATAGAAAAAAGCGAAAGAGAAAACTAAATAAACTGAAAACCCAATTTATTATTTATGTACAAAGGAAGGGAAAAACATTCTTGGAGTCAGGTAGGATGACATTTTGCATAGAGAGATACATCATCTATTTTAGATGGATGATTCATGCATTTAAAGACGATGCATAAAGAGTGTGGATCGCCCTGCCAACCAACAAACACATGTGGTAATGGGCCTATTATGATCCATAAAAAGTGATCACCATCTTGCAGGACCTACCAACCAACAATATGGGCTTTAGTCTTGACATTGGAATAATGATGGTTGGAAGTTTCAATGTTAAGGATGGAGTTAATGGGCTCTTGAAGCATCATAAGGTCATCATTTACAATCCCCTGATCAAGAAAATAACTACCATGCACCAAGGGGGAGAATAAAGGATGTATAGGAATGCCTTTGAATTTATCGCCATCAAAAGAAAGCATGCATGCAAGAGAGATATGCATATCGTCATTGGATTTCTCAACCTCTTTGAATTGAAACAATGTGTTTGTGAAAGAATTCTGCAATATGAAATTTCGATTATCCTTATGGGAATATTTGAAAAGAGACTCAACATATGAATCTATATCTCTCCTTGAATTTCATTTTCTTCAGAATGGTGATGAGGCATATGAGGGATAGTGCTATTCAAATCAAGAGAATCCTCTCTGCTAAATTCATCCAAGAATAATACTTCATTGGACACAAGTTGATCCTGAGTAGGATGTAAGTCAGAAAGGTCCTCATTAAAGGGGAATATGTCAAACAAATATTTTTCATAAGTAAGGTGGGTAGGTTGATCAGGGTAAGAATCATCACATACTTCTACAGACAAAGCAGTACCAGGCATATGATTGTATTCCTGACTATTTGAGAAGAGATGATGATTCATGTGATATTCATATTTAGCCTTTAAAAACAATTCATAGGTTAACTATTCGTGAGGGCCATTGAAAAATTTACATCGAGGTGGATCATGAATACATTCAGGTAGAAATTCAAAGTGATGTAAAATAGGCAGATGAGGAAAGTCAATAAGAAACTTTATAAAAATTGATTCTCCAGTGAAAATTTGACTAGATACTATCCGTCTAGACTAGTCTCTTGCTTTAACATGAAGGGAAAGTGGAAAAATATCTGAAGAAGGATGCATATCATAAAACCCAATAGATTGACAAAAGCTAAGGAAATCATCAACATGGTTCTGAGAAGATTCCCATGAGTTACCCTCGAAAAGTGGACAACTAACCATAGATAGTTTTGCATTCAAGCTCAAATTAGATTTATACATGAACATGTAAGTTAGGATTCGATAAATTCATGAAAAAAAAAAAAGAAGCTTATAAAAAAAAATATAAACAATAAATAAAAAATATTAAAATACAAGAACCAGGGAAATATGGATAATGAGTTTTTTTTTCCTCCCCCAATATGGTTGCCAAATAAATGTTGAGGAAAATGTATGGAAAACATTACTCAATCATTTTCAGATCTTGTTGGGCTAAGACAAGATAGTTGGGAATGTTACCCGGGGTTTATAGCCTACATTTTAAGAACAATCGCTCAATCCACAAGTATTAATTACAGAGGACCAAGGATGGTTTTTATGTGTTGTATATGTCAATGTAAAATAAGTAAACTTTAAAAAAGTTACATGAGTGTGTACAGAAGATATAAAAATGTATATATGGAGATCAAGGAAAAAGAATGAACCATATCATTAAAACACATGTGTGAAACTGAAGCAGTAATTTGATTATTCATTTATTTCATTATGAGATACAAAACTAAGTTCTCTCTACAAACCCCTCCGAGGGTAGGGACCAAAATCAAATTTAGAAGCCTTCGATGGGAACCATACAAAAAGACTTTGAAAATCAAGAAGACAACCAAAGATAAAGATACGGATTATCCTGTCACAAAATGCTATCACTTGACTCTCCAAGATATTCTTTATCAGTCATGAAACTCAATTCATGCAGAAACAAAAATACACAAACTATCAAAGATAAATCACACACCTTTAAAACAAGCTACTGAAATATGTGATTTGGTTTTTGAATCCTGCTACCTTCAATAAGACCATGTTGTCATCAAGATTATTAAGCTTTATAGTAAACTCAAAATGAATGAAATTTGAAAATATCTCACTAATATAGAGAAAACCTGATGGTTGTAGTTCTCCTTCTATTCTCTCACCTTGTCTCTTCATCTATGTTGTTCCTACGTTTGTACTTAAGGATCAAAGCACAATGTCAGGCATCAGGAAATAAGGAAAGTTTTAAAGTTGCTTTTTCTATCTCATTTGTGTGAGAAAAATTCCTTAAAATGAATTAATAGTATAACAACTCAGAGGTCGTTTTTCGTGTCTGAGTTAAATTTGAAAATATAGGATGTAATGAGAGAAACACATGAAGATGTTAGACAAAGCAAGGCATCAAATACAAAGGAATCTTGCTTTGTTACATAAGAAGAAAATAGGTAATGCAACCTTTAATGAAGCATAAAATATAGTAATCTAATTACTCACAGGTCTTGTATTTGCTAATAGCCAATACATAGGAAAATCTGTTTGTTATCAGAGGACTGAATGAAATATAACCACAATAGATGTTGCACTAAATTGAGATTTGGAATTCATCAAAGAAGTATATAAAGGATGCTGGAACGTGGAAAGACAAAAGAACACATAACTGAAACTAGACTAAATGTGGAATCTCTGGTCTGCACTTGTATTAATCCTCAATGAGGAGAGTTTTCTCAATTACAACCGACAAGAAGCAACCTTTTGTTCATTCCTTCGAATGCATATTTATAGAAAATCTACAACCATAAGTGGTTCAAATTCCCTTACTCTTAAAAGTATCAGTTACAAAATGAGAAGGCAAGATGTTTCATTGAGTTCTTCTCTGTCTTTTTTTTGTGCTGGAAGAAACTCTTTCCTTGTTTTCTAGCTTCGAAATAGACAATGTAAACAAAATGTATCACTGGTTGCTAGGAGTATTTCCCTTTCCATTCTCAATAGATTTGATGCATCTTTCTACAAATTGAGCTACTAACCTGGAGGGTTCCGTTTGGTTATTAGCCTGAAAAGTGTATAATTTCTTTTCTAGCTGAGGCAATCTTTCTTCTATTTGTCTATCCTCTGAAATAATAGACTGTAGTTGTAGACTTGGTTTTACCAACCACCTATCTATTTGAGCAATGTCAGCTTGTTTTATATATGAAATTTCAGCTTGGGCTTCTCCCATATTTTCCTTAATGTAAAGAAGATGTTTGGCTACATTAATTTTACCCAGTGTTCCAGAACTATCCTCTTTATCAGGGCCTAATAATTTTTTATTCAACAAACCAAATGTTTCTTCACAAGATTCTTTCACTTCCTTAGCTATCCTCCTACCTTCAACTATGTTGTGTTCCCAAGTCTTTAGTATGATATCACCTCTGATTTGTTCCGAAATGGACAATTTGGAAGCCATGGTTGTTTCCTCTTTTGATGACGATATAATAGCTTTCTGGAAGGTAGTTTGGGCCATGGAAACTTCTCTCTCTCTTAAAACAATGTTACATAATGCCTGATCTATCATCCAAAAATGATTCTGGATGATTTCTACCTTAGAGAGTAGGTTTTGTTGTGATGTTTCTAGATTCTTTTTCACTTCCAGTGCCTGCACTTGGAACATTGATATATCTACAATCATGCTTTCGGTAGAGATTAATTTTGCTTGTAGTTGTCGTACTATCTCCTCTTGCTGGATGACCTATCCTTGGCTTGTTTGGGCAGTCTTGCATATTTTCTCAAGGTCAGATTTAAGCTGTATGATCTCTTGTTGATCAATGGCTCTAGCCTGTTCGAGGTCTTTGTAAACCTCTTTTCTGACATTCCTTTCTACGACCATTATTTGACTCTGTAATTGGCCTATCAATAGATCTCTCTGTTTCAATTCCTCTGCCAGGTTGTCCAATGACCACAGATTTGTTGTAGCGAAGGCGCCTAATGACTCATCCATTTCCTTGGAAATTTCTGAATCCTTCAAGCCTTGTCCATCAAATATTATCCTTTGTCTTTTGATTACTACCCCTTCTCTTTGCTGCGATTCTTTTCTGACTATGGCCCTCCTTTTCGTGCTAAAGAAAAAATTTGAAGGAGGTATCTCTTAAAGTGGGATCGGGGTAAGATCACTTTCCAATATAACCTCGAGATTAGGAGTCCCAAAACTTGACTCTAGAGGGGTTAGTGCTGAAATAGGGCTACCTATCTCTGTAAATTGTTGTCCTTCTGCTATTTTGGGGGTATCAGTAGGAGTAGTTGGTGATAAAGGAAGTACCATTTGATCTTGTTTTGGAAGCGTTTCATGTTGAAACTTTGCCCGCAGCCTTGAATATACTGCTTGGGAGGTTTCTGCCTCTTGTGTAGATATCTCGATATCTTTTGGGAATTCCTTAGTAGTTTGTTTATCAGAGAATTTTGGTTCAAAACCTGGGGGTATGAATATCTGCTCCGAAGGAGTGATTGTCAATTCCCCTTGTAGTATCTTGGGAAAACTACTTCGCCTGTGTCTTTGGAAGGTGAGGAAACTGGCATGTTGGTCAGGGGGTAACTTCTATACTCTGTCTTGTACCTCTTCATAGGATCTGACTCCCTTGAACACATCATCATATGGGGAGTCTTCATGCATATATATTTTCATATTGCATTGAGCTAGGTGATTTTCCACAATTTGATATGGGTCATGCCTTTTGAATTCGATGTCAACCAATTTGACATCTTCTACTTTGGAATGGCCAAAATTCAACAAGGAAAACTTTCCAACCTGTAGGGGGAAGGCTGGCCAAAATGTCTTCTGAGCTGCTTTTAACTCCTTTCCAATGCCTCTTGTTACCATTTGATAAGCAAATTCTCTGCACACCAGTCTATTTGGAAGAAACTTCGGGAGAGTGTGAGGGCGAACTGAGCACCCGAAAACCCTGATGTATGAGAAATTTTCTTCAACGAACGAATCTACAACCTTTTTAAGATTTCCCATAATTTTCTCTGAAATCTGAGAGGGTGGATTGCCATACAGTGTTTGATGAATGAGAGTCACTACATTATGACAAATTTCATAAAATTAATCTTTGGCTTTTTCCTCCCACAACTTAGAATGATAAACATGGATAGGTTCTGCACTGGTTGGGTTTCAGTTCCAATTCATCAATGGGAATGGGGTCATGAAACATATGGAATCCATGACATACATAGACATATAAAAAGGGGCAGGTTGACCCTTTGACTTTGCGATTTTGTACTCATAAATTTATTTGGCTAGGTTATCCGACATCATCTTATCCCAATCAAAAGTTAAACCCTTTGTTGCCTCATGTATGATTGACACCCATTCCACTGGGAAATGAGTAGGGATTTTCCTTTTGAATATTCTACATAACATCATGACCACATAGACTATATACTCATTTAATAACGCAGTGGAATAAAAACCATGGGAGTCAGCTCTGAATTTTGCTGGAATCCCCCACCAGGTTTTAACTATATCTCGGTAGCTACGGTCGTATTGAACACATGATTTTTGTTGAAACACCATTACAAACACAACACTATAAATGTATTTTGGATCAAGGGATAGCTTGTACATTACTTGGAGGTGTTCCGGCCTGAAGGAGACGACATCAACCTTTTGGTGATTGATGATTCTCCTGGTCTACACATCGGTGTTTTCCAGACACCAACTTATCATGTCATTATATGGCATGAGCCTTGACCATGTAGCTATTTTTTGAAGCTCAGACTCTGCTATAAGTATGAGTTTGTCATTCATTTCATCTCCAAAATCATCCTGACCATTGATAACTTCACGCTCCAATATTTCAAAAATCTACGTCCAGGACTTGACTGCATCTACAACATGTTGCGTGGTATCAGAGAGAACGTCTGTGTTCGGATTTGAGCCTTCATCAACTTCATCATTTTTCTTAGATGTCTTCCTGGGTGCCATGATACTAGAAAAAGAATGTGAATACATGTTACATGGGAGACTGTGTAAGCTTTCCTTGAGTAAGGCTTACTATTTTGTTGAAAGTATGAAAGAAATTCAAAATATAGAAACTTTATTTACACTTAGTTCGCATTAACTCAAGCGTGTTTTCACGGATGATGAGTTTATTCATTTTAATGAGGAAAGTACATCTAGTGATACACACCTTACGTTAGAAATCATTTCCGTTGGCCTATAATAAATGTTACCAAGAATTGGTTATTCACGATCGAAGATTTTGGACGAAACAACATTGAAACATCCTGAAACACGAATGCAGGAAAGATTAATTCACATCGTTAATCGTCTTTAAGAGTTTAATTGATTGCTTTTAAGAGCTTAATTGATCGATTTTAAGATTTTAATTAATCGCGTCTAAGAGCTTAATGTTTTCGGAACTTCGGGTTTTGGGGTTTTATGTATGTATTGAACTGTAAACCCTTGATTCCCGAAATGCGACATGATTAGTTATTCTTGGTTTTATTAGGTTTAATCAATCGAGATTTAATTCTTCGACATTTTATTGTTTTGGGATATTTCAAGTGGAATCTTTGTTGTATCTCCGAAAGGTCGTTAGTTGTAAGGAAGTGTCAAGGATGAGTCATCTTAAAGGGTGCCATGTGTTGATTTGACTCGTGCGAACTCTTGGATGGTAGGCTCAAAAAGTGATACCTGTCTACTAGAAGAGGGTTCGCAATTTGAACGTACATTCATGCTTAGATTAATTTAGAGATTTAAGAACAGTTAAAATAGACGCCTTTCGGGTTTCGGGACTTCGAATGTTAAGACGTAACAAAATGCCTGAATCACAAAACTCTGAAACAACCTTCGTCGATTTTATTTGTTAATCGTTTGGCGGCTTCATAAGTCTAAAGGATTTTAGACCATCCGATCCTACAGAAAACTTTATCAACGGTAAGAATCAAGTGCCTTTTGCTCTTATTTAAACAAAACTAAAATTTATTAAAGTCTAAATATTAAAAAAAACATGTGTTCCAACATAGGTTCCATCTAGGGATCTCATCTCCTTGTGAGACGAGAAGAACAGTATACCAAGTGCCTTTATTGGGTAAATGGAGTCATTATTGCATTTCAGTGAAACACATTCTGAAAGAGGTCACACAAAAGGACTTAGGATTTCATCCTTATCTCTAAAAACCTTCAAAACTTAATCGTTCATTGTTCTCGAGTTTAGTCTTATCAGTAGCTTCCTTTTCTTAAAACTGACGTCAGATTTGCTTAAGATAATCAAAACAACCTTAATCATTCTACCAAGATTTGTTCGATTTTTTCCGCATCAAGGTAAAGTAATTTCAATGTTTTTAATCAGGGAGTCCCGTGTTAGCTTAGGATGTAGATCTAGTCTAAAAAGAACTAGTTACCAAAGCACATTATAATTCATGTATAACAACCTTGCATATATCGTAGACATTGCTTCATTGCCAACGAGCCTGTTCAGTACCCCGATGAAGTTATCTAATTTCCCACATTGAATTTCCTTTCACCACTTCAATTAGTAATTTTGCATTTAAATGCTGAGATGAGGGCAAATCATTTAATGAATTTCCTTTCATCATCTCTATTGGACTAGATGGGGGCAATCATTTTATGAATTTCCTTTCACCATCTGTCTTATATTTTTAAAACATGAAGTGAGGGAAATCAATTTGTATACAATATACCAGGGATGATATTTGTTTATAACTTAACAATATAGGCCTGTTAACTCACTTTGATTACTCTAGACTAATCCTCCTTTGACCTTCAAAACACCTTCGCCTATAGGGAAATTCTCATGGGGAGTTTTTATTTGCCAGGGACTTTTCTTGAGCGAAACAAATCAATTTAAACCTGTTAGAAGGGCTAAGAGAGTCAGGATTAGCCTAGACATACTTTTTTGTTCAGTTGAAGTTAGAGGAATTATGATAATTTTTTACCTATTCTCGTTTTGAAAATTCGTTTATGAGTTTTCAAAGTTAATGTGAGATCATTTTTCCTCTGTGAAGACCATGAGATGATATCAAGAACCACATGAAAATACAACCTTGAAAACGAGCGGGGGAAAAGAAAGAAGGTTTCAGATGTTCTGTTATAAGTACGGTTACTCGTGAAAATTTTATACTCGATTCTTGAGACTTTTTCTTTAAGGTCTTCTTATTGCTTACTTTTTATTTCAAGTTTTATTTGACTTTTTATTTTATCCAGAGGAAACTCTTGATAACTTAAAGCATACTTTCCATTCCCTTGGTTATAGATTAGGTGATAATATTTCTACATATGAGACCTCTAGCATGCTAAATGATATTTCTTTGGGAATTTAAATAGGGCAGAAGCTCATACCTTAGATTCACTCTTATATTTTCACCCAAGTAAATTATTTATTTGTCACCTGTTTCGAGCGAGAACCAATGTTCTGATACATGAAGGTCGGTTTTTAATGTCTTCGATCTCTCGGCTATCGACAAGTATCCCGCATGACAGTAATATGAAAGATGTCAGGAACTTACACAAATGAAACTCTGTATGTTACTTGTTTTTATATTTTTTGTTTTTATGAAATCAACTAACCTAGTTTTATTTACAGTGGAAGTAAAAACTTACCGAAAAAATGAAAAATTGTGAATCAAAACAAAGAAAACAAATTGGTATGTACAATGAAGGTTTGGAAACCGATTATTGCATAAAATGCTTTAGGTAACACCCGTTGATAGGAGCGTTGAGGATTTTACCATCCATACTTTCTAACAAAAATGAATTCTTCCCTTTAGAAGTTGTGACTTTGAAAGGTCCACACCAGATATGGTCGAATTTTCCCGAGTCATTCTGATTTTCTTGATCAATATGGGTTTCAACAAATTCATCCACCATTTCTAAGAATTGTCTGATTTTCTCGTCATCTTCGAATACCTGCCAATGTTGAATATTGTTTGGTATTGATGGTTTGTGCCTCATTTCTATATGATATTTTAGTTTGAGGACCATAGGAGGTACAAGCGTCGCAACGAATTTGGCCAAGGAATCCGCTTGTTGACTTTCAACTCTGGGAACGTGGTGGATATTAAACGATGAGAAAAAATTCTCAATCAGATCCCAGGCACAATTTCTGTAGGATCTCAACCTTGGGTGTTTGGCTTGGTACTGCTACTTTATCTATTTTATGATCAATTCTGCATCGCCATAAACAATCAGGTTTTTAATTTTCAGCTTCATGGCAGCCTCTAATCCTAAGACCAGGGCTTCATATTCACATACATTATTGGTGTAATCGATATCCCACTGTAATATGTAAGAGAAGGGAATAATAAAATGATCCCCATGTGCCACAAACAACACTCCAACTCCTTCTCCTTCACATGACGAAGCACCATCGAAATACATTTTCCAATCTCCAATATTATTTACATTTTCATTTGTTTTTTCAATTTTTTCTTTTTTCTGTATAATTTTCTTCTATGCATTCTTCTAAATCATCATCAATCGATAGTATACAATTTCTGAAATCCTGATCTGCGACATACACAGGGTAATTATTTGGATTCAATGGATCACTTACTGTATATGCTGACCTTGTTTCTCTGTACAGGCGGGTGAACTGTCCGCCGAAGATCGGGATTGTAGCGTATGCCAAGTCGAGTTGAAGGAATCCTCCAAGCTTAGTGCCCCAAGACTTGGATAACAACATACCATACTTCAGAGGGATATCAACAACAACCACATCCATCAGAACACTTTTTACAGGAATTTGTGCAAGATTAACTACTAAATCTTTAATCATACCCAAACATTGAACTTTTCTCGAATCAAAAGAATAAAGATATCCGTATGGTCTGGTAATTTCGAGACCAAGTCTATCCATGATAGCTTTAGGCATCACATTGTGGGAGGCTCCAGAATCCAACATGCAATTATGGAGCAGATGATCATGCACAGTTAACGTAATGTAGAAGGGAGCAACATAATCTCTGGTACCTTCAAAACGTAGACCAAACACTATATTCGGTTTATCATCTTCTAAATTTATAACGTCGGCTTGACTTTAAATATTTGAAAGATTTATCATTTTGGCAATTTGTTTTCTGTATGTGGGGTTCTTCGCCAGCTTGACCAAAGGTACAAGAATCTTGATCTTATTAATCTTGTTTTCTAGACTGAAATTTCTCGTGGTTTTATCAGTTTCTCTGGTTTGGATCTCTATCTCCCTTGTTTATGATTTATTGGTATGTGTTGGTTTTGTTTCAACTATTTTTGCTTTCACAGTCTGTGTTTCAGCCGTTTTTGTTTTGACAGTCTACGTTTTAGTCACATGAATTTCCGCTGTTCTTTTATTTGCAGTTGGTGTTTCTGTTTCTTTTGTCTTGGTAGACTGTGTGTCAACGGTCTTTGTTTTAAGGGTCTGTCTTTCAACAGCTTTGGGAGATGCCTTGTCCACTTCCCCTCTTGAAAATATTTTCTTCAGTTGGGAAGTTGTCATATTTCTATTTCTAGGCCTCAAATTATACTTCTGTTGGAGCTCAACCATTATATTATCGACGATTCCTTGATATGCAGAATCTTCTGTGATGTTTCCGCTATCATCATTATTAGATTGGTATTCTGCATTTAAAGACCTTTCATAATCTTGTCTCGTCAGATGAAGTTGTTGGCAGTCATCGCCAAGATTATTCATATCCTCCTCTAACTCCTCAAACTCTTGTATGTCATCTCCTCCAATAAAATTTTTGTTTTTAAAGGGAGTCTGAATCTTTTGATCTTCATTTTTAATTGGTCTTTGTTGTATTTGGGAGTTAGGGTTCCTCCTAAAATCTTTCCTAGCGAACTGATCTGCTTTATATTGATCCAGTTCCATCTTCGAAATTTTGTTTGATAATTCTTTAATTATTTTTTCCATATCATCCATCTTATCTTCCGAGGACCTCCTAGATCCAGAGGGTCTTGCTTGTTCTCTAAATCGTTTAGTCTCTTTATTTCCTGTTTTGAATTTAGTTTTTAACTTTCCCAACGCCATCATATTTGACTCAATCTCTACAACATCGTCTTGCATTCTAGTAAGGTCAACAACTCTCCTTTCTCTCAATAATAGAGAAAAATTAGGATCAAAAGCATCGACGAAAGTTACTTTTGCTACAGGTTGGGAAGGTTTAACCTCAACTGGGATCTTATTATATAATTTATTAAATATTTGTTTGAATTCAAGAACTGTTTCTGAATTTTTCTTTCTTAAAGCTCCAAATTCAGTTAAATAATAATGGTGATATTTTCTCTCTCCCCATTGTCTGAGAAAGTCACTTTCTAACTCGTCATATGATCCTATTGAACCTGCCGGCAGTCCTCGGAACCAGGTTCTCACCTGCCCTTCGAAATTTTGGAATATGAGCCTTGAATAGAC
>SNQJ01S0147821.1:0-13402 GCA_010110895.2 Picea sitchensis
TTTTGGCACAATCGATAGTAACCATCAATGACCTTGTACTTGGTAAAGGATTTCAACTTGTTCCACTTCCAATATTTCCACTGGGGTTTAGAGATTTGCAATCCAATTTTAATAAAGAGAGTTAGAAATTATATCCTTGACCCTGTCCAAAATCTTTTGGTATGATTTAGCTAGTGTATATTTAGGTTTAAGCTCAAGTTAGGAAACCCAATATCTAGAATGAGAATTGGCAATGTCGTTGGAAAATGTGATACCTTTCCTAAAAAAATGAGAGCCAAAAAACATGCATTCTCAACGAGGGACTTGCCTTCATACAACAACAACAACAACAAATGAGATCACCATAATGAGTGCTAATTAAAATGAAGTGTCATGTAGCTCCATACCTATGTTTATGTTATGTACCTCCATGCTTATGTTGTGAAAACATTAAATAAGTTAAACTATGAGTTAAATATCAAATGTCAACCTTTGTATTAATTATGTGATAGGGCGGTTGACATGGTGATAAGGTTATGACAGGGCTATAAATTAACTAAAACACCCACTTTTCTAGCGAGCCTATTTTCTAGCATGTTTTTGGCCTAAATCTCATAAGTGCAATCTCACCATATTCAAAATGCAATCTCATTAATTCAAAAATGCAATCAAGTGGTTTTGGGTGTCTTTGAATCAACCCAAAACATTAAAACCGCAAACTATGCAATGAATCAATCAAAATCATATATTTCTAGTTTGTCAAATTCTAGAGAAGGTGGTTCAAAATAGAGTGTTTTAGTTAACACATAGTCAATGCAAAAGGTTAGGAAGAAGGACAAAAATTCTATGATTTTAACCTTCTCCGGTTTTGCATCATCAGAATTTGACCATTAAATCTTTATTGAAATTGTAATTTTAAATTGTTGAAAACATTGTTTTTTAATCCAAAATTGATTCAGCACCTTCGAATACCCCTACTCCACTCTAATCTTGCAATGTTAACTATTAATATCTACAATCCATCAGTCCAAAATAATTCTTGCCAAATTTTAAACAAAAAATGTTGGTTTCTCTTCTCGTCATTTTGAGTAGCTGAAAAAGATCAAAATCGTAGAATTTTAGAATTTTAGGCTACAACCTGAGGTTAGTAAGTGCAAGATATGTTAATTAATGTGATCTGATCAAGCTTTAAATAAGGCACATTATACTCATAGATGTAATATGTCCTAGTCATTAAATAAAACCCAATTGTTTTTGTGATTAGGGTTAGGTCATAAACATATAAATAAGGAGAAAAGTTCATGGTGAAAATCATTCATTCTTGTATCTTATGTTCTTGACATTATTAGGAGGAACACCCCTTATTTATGTAGTTGTGATTAAGGTTAGGTCTAAATGAACCCATTTGTATTTGTGATTGGGGTTAGGTCATAAACATATAAGTAAGAAGAAAAGTTGAAGGTGAAAATCATTCATTCTTGTATGTTATGTTCTTGACATTATTAAGAGAAACACCCCTTATAATGTCATTTATGTGGTTGTGAATAGGGTTAGGTCTAAATGAGGTTGTGATTAAGGTTAAGTCATATAATAAAGTCATAGTGGTATTGGAGTGGGTGCAATTAGAATAAAGTCATAGCCTTATAAATATTAAGGGGATTTCATGGTGGAGATCATTGTGTTTGGCACTATTTACAGTAAACCGAATGGCATTGGAGTGGTTGTGATTAGAGTTAAGTCATAGGAATATAAATATGAAGAAAAAATCGTGATGAAAAGGCGATGTCCCTTTAGGTGGCATCTCAAGAGTTGTTGCTTTCTCTCATGTGTCAAACAAATAATTTAAGAATTAAATCATGTATGTTCTCAATGTTACTTGTGTTTTTTTATCTTTTGGATATTACATGGTAATGTTTTTTATCTTTTAGATATTACATGGTAATGTTTTTTTAGTGGAAAGTTAAACACATATCCTAACCATACCAAAGGGAAGAATTTTCCTTTGTAGTTGAGAAAAGGCTTCACAACTACCCATTCTTCCTTAGTACTTTGAAATACAAAGAAACTTTGATTTTCACTTGGTTCAGAATAACAAGTGAGCTGTGCATATTAGGACTGTACTACCACATATTAACACCGGATCCAAAGGGTACGTAGAGAAATATATTTTTCTCAGCACCTTCCAAGCATCCTTGCCATTCAAGCCCTCAATTAGCCACTTGCCACAGAGAACCTGGGATTGTACTATTGGAGGGTTTTGTGTTGAAGCCGTGGGTGGTCTTTTACAGTAAAACACTGCACGATTTAAAAAATCAGTTGACAAAACGGGAGTGCAACCATCGTATCAGACCGGATCAATCCGCAGATTCAACGGTGCCGTAAATGGAGGTGTGCATTGACCGATGTATGAAGTGCCAAAATCCGCCTAATTTATCCAGCCATGGAGAGAATGTTGACATTGGTATTGTCAGAACTGCACTTAGGACAGCACCATTAGAGGTCAAAAATAGCACGTCGACATTTCCTGTGGATAGTGTGGCCATTTAAAACCGATATTTGCAGGATTTATATCTGATAGGACGCTGAGGTAATGGGCAAACTTCAACATGTGAAAAAGCAATGATCCATCTATTTGACTAGCATGTCAATGATGAAGAAAATTACATCTATGTGTACGATAAGGTAGTATCAATATGTTAACCATGCAAAGTATTACATCTAGTATTACATCTATTTGTATAACAATGTAGCATAATTAAAAACAGCCATGTGTTAAGTATGGTTGGTCACAATTGTAAGTGGTGAGTGTATAAGTGTGAAAGGGAGATGGAAAACATGGTTACCAAAAAAATAGAATTAACTAAAAAAACAATGAAATGAATCAAATCTGAGTCTAGCGCAAACTCCCTTGCATCCTGTTGCAATCAATGTAAAAGTGTATCTTGATCACTCTCTAGATGTTGTTGGGTTTCTCGGTTTTGAGGCATCTAGAGGATGTGTCGCTTCCTTGCATCTTGTTGCAAGAAGCAAAAAAGTTTAGCTTGATCAAGCTATAGATGTTGTTGGGTTTCTAGGTTTTAAAGTATTTGAAGGATTTTCCAGCTTTGTTGATGATGAAATCATACAAGCCTATTTGATGACATACATCAACAACCTTCATAAATTGTTTTTGGTGTGTTTTTTTCTATATACATCATTGTTGCTTATACATTTTTCTTGTTATATATATATGATGAGAGGAAATCAAGAAGTTGAACCCTTGATTGGAAAAAACATTATAACATCATATTCAAATTAGCTTGAGGGCTTATTTACCCTTACATCATCCTTTTATATATTAAGGGTAGAAAAAATTTGCCAAATGAAAACTTTAATCTCAAAATTCCAGAAATTGACATGGTCATATGACAATTTTCTTATAGCAAGGATGTCATTTTTAATAATATATCATTTAATTTCTTATAGCTAAAATCCAATTGAAAAACAGAGTGTTGTGGTTGAGATTATTCAATTGAGAGGCCATAATCTCACTTAAATTTTTTGAATTATTCACCCTTAGCTGTTAATTAGGTTACAATTTCATTTAAATGCTACTTTAACTTAGTTTAATAGACGAGTCTTTTAAGTATTCCAGATGGATGGAAAATGTGGTTATGCCCATTCCATTATTAGTCATTAGACTCTCACGGCAAACCTTATTTCTACTTTAACTTAGTTGAATAGACTAGTCTTTTAAGTATTCCAGATGGATGGAAAATGTGGTTATGCCCATTCCATTATTAATCATTAGAATCTTATGGCTAACCTAGTTTTATTTTATTTCACAATTGTTTTTAACCCGTGATCCAAGAGAGAGCGAGATGCAAGCCATTTCATTTCAAAGACATAAAACTCAAAGAATGAGGAACTATCTAGCATGCTCTCATTATGTTTGATCTAAATACCAACAAATAAAAATTAAATTTCTACACATACAAGAAACAAAAGGTAGATCAAATGAAAAGATGCACCAAGCAGAGAAAATTGATTAGAGGAAATATGAAAGTTGCCTCATGGTGTTTTGTTTCTCCATTTTGTTGGGTTCAATGGATAAAGAATTGCAAGTAGAGAATCATGGTTGGAGAGTTGGTCAATGATGACACATTTTCAGATATGTGACTGATGAATATGGTCAAATGCTACTAGTTTCTCTACCAAATGTAGGGATTCCGTCTTCATTATTAGTGTCATCTCATGGGTTTCTTGTTCCACCTTTATTTTACACAAATCTTGTTATTTTTAGCTTCTTTCCTTCTGCAATAATTCACTCTCTCACACACTTACATCCTAGCGTTACAAATGTAAAGATAGGGCTTGGCTTGATGTCCATTGTGTTCTAGGTGCTCTTGTTGTCAAAATGATAAAATATTAACATGTTGAAATAATTAGTATTGTTGTGTTGAAGTTTAATAACCTGCATGTTGAGGGAGCAGTCTATTCATGTAACATTACTCTCTCACTAAGTCCAACCACGTAACAATTTAATTTTTTTGTTAATATAGAACTCTAATTGATTTTATGAGCAACTAGGCTAGTTTAAAATTAGGCAAACCCCTAGGGAACAAGGTTTTGAAATGCATGGAACTACGATCGTGTGAAACTCAAGCTACCCCTAGAAATCTGGTTGGATTCAACTCCATTATTTGGCTGAAAAGTGGATCTATTTGCTAGAAGTTTAGCCTATTTAGTTTGGTGAACAAAGAATTGGATTGTTTTTTTTCATTTTTGAAGGCAATTGTAGTTGACAAGCATACACATAATGAAGTTGTCTATGGAAAAAACATGGTTACTTAATATGAAGCTATAATGAAAAAATGCGCTAAAGTTGTGTTTAAGCTTTAAACAAATAAAACAATTGGTTGAATTAATTGAAGACGTGAAACTAAAATCTAGAGATCAATGTACCGCCATAGATCAATGTGTTGATGATGAAAACTAATGCATTTAATGGGTACATCCTATCTTCCACCAATATTAATTCACTACAGTGAAGTTTCTTCAGGGCAATTAATATTAAAAAACATATCACAAGTACTGTTGGAAATGGAGTGACATCCAAGTGGAGGAAGCCAAAAGATTTGTTATGGTGTCAAAATAGTATACTCCTATAGCCATTCAAAGTTCTCGTATCGTTGTTTTACTTAGGAAACCAAATCATACACAATTTCTATGTCAATGAAGGAAAGGCATATTATGTAGAACAAATAGCACCTAAATGGTATAGACGAAAAATACTTCTCATTGTTTGACATTGTAGAAGTGGATAACTACTCTTCTAAATGAACTATTTGACAAAAATAGAATGCAATATATATATAGTAGGTTTGTATATGCAATGAAAGGAGAAAGGTCAAAAAAAAAAATCGAAGACGTGGCATGTTTATATAGGCAATAGAGAGATTGCAATGGAATTTTTGCATTTCTTGAGTAAAAGCCTCCAAATTCATATATGAAGCTCCTTCTTCATCCACAATGAGCTCCTAAACTCTCCTTCCAATGGTATTTCATTGTTCTTCATCCAAAACCATGCTAACAACTCTTCTCACCTCCTCTTCATCGGGAACTCTGCTCACATCCAAACATATGTGCATGGCTATCCCTAGATGTTCCACCAGAAACTTGGAGTCGAAGGGATGTTTTACAAACATGGGCCAAGTTACCATGGGACTTCTTGATCATAGGCCAGGTGTTTGTGCTATTGATTCCAAGAGCATCATTGATGGGAGGCATTGGAAGAGATATTGGCCAGATGTCCACATAAGAATCCTCGACCTCAAGCTAAAGACGTTTCAAGTTCCTTGTAATCATTATATACAAAATTGCCAGGTCTTTGTCAACTGAACGAATGGAATGAAATGGCTTTGTGCCAAGGATGGGACAACCAATACATGGGGCTTCTTTCTCCCATTATCAACCCCGATCAACAAGCTTCACTAGTGCAATAACACCAATCCAATATACCACTTGAGCTAAATACGATAGACATTTAAGAAAAATTTAAAACCATGTGTGAAGCTAGTTGATCTTCTCAAATTAGGTTTTGGTCTTTTTTCTCAAAAGGTTGCATTAATATCATTTTTCTAGAATCGTTTGGAGCCAACACTATTGTCCATATTGGACATGGACACAATCACACCTCCATTACTGCTATGCAAGCTCCTCACACTCTCCATACACATGTTTGAGGCTTCTGCAAACATATAATAAAACCCTTTAGTGAATTCATATTCCATTGTTCAATATTGTTCTCCTTCTATCATTCTCAGATAGTTTGTTTACCCCACCCCCATCCTAATAACTTATAGTTGACAGTCCATTAATCTATCAAACCTAGCTTTAGAAACTACATTTTATCACCATTGAAAGATGAGAGATACATTATACCCACATGGTTTATTTGCAAATAAATTTAAACATGCATAGATGGTGTCTATTTCTCCAATGTGCGATCATTTATAATCCAAAAACTATCGGTTATATTGAATCAAACCTGTCTACATGGTTAGAGTGCTATGAACCCTGTAGATTTACCTTGTAACCAAAATGCATTTTCAACTCGGTGCTACTAATTCAGAGATCCCACCATTAGGAATAGGAGCAAGTAGACACACTATTAATTATGGAATGTCGATCGAGCATCCCATGGCAATGAGTCATCCTTCCTCTTCTATGTAGTTTTAAAATCAGACCAGCCTTGGAAAATATGAAGTGGAAACTCATTTAATATCCCACTTCCTGAGGTAGCCTAGATGGATGACCTCAACGCCATAGTCACCAAATGCACTAACCCAAACCTTTTCATGAAGCTTTTTCCGTATCTAGGCCTTATTCCAAGCAACGGATGCATATTCGTTAATTCCATCCCCGATGTGTATTTGCAAGACTCTATCGATAGCAATAACAATGAGAGAGCTAATTACATGAGCTGCAAAATTGGGACTATAGAAACCCAGCCAATGTCGCAATTTCCTTCCAATGAATGCAAGAGTGTTGAAGTTGCAAAAGACTTGAAGTATAAACCACTCAAGAGGAATGTTCAGACACACTTCGGGGAGGCATCTATCCTTCTAGTCTTATCACAAGGGACCAAATGTGTCACTGGGGATTGAACCTAGGTGGAGAGAGTGTGAAACTCACCCCCTAACCATTCTAGTTATTTCCCCTCTATGAATATGTACACTTTTAACAAAAAAAAGTTCTATATATCAATTTAGCATGATATGAATAGAGTATGTACACCTCCTACAAAGGAGTTCCATACATCAATTTAACTAGATATGTCATCATTCATCATAGGATATATACCAAATTATCCAAAACATCTTAGAACTCTCATACCTATAATTATATAAAATCAACATAGATCCACCTTAACCTAGATCTAATAATCTCCAGGAAAGATTAGATGAAATAGAAACTTAATGTTCTAAAGGCTTAAAATATTAGGAGTTAAAATCAATTTAAAATGTGTGATTTATTATATATTTTTATAATTATTATGGGTTTTTTTTTAGCTTTTTATTATTATGTTTATTTTTTTTATCATTTTTATTGAGTTGATTTTTTTCTTAATTTCTTTTAATAATATTTTAGATGCATTTGTAATGTTCATTATTAACATAATAGTTTATTGGTAAATATTAAACAAAATTACAAAAATTTAGGGAAAAAAATTTCCAATCTATTTAAATATGGAAATAAAATGCTAAAATAAATCAATTAATTCCTATCATTTTCTTATCATTTTTTTAATATTAGATAAATCAAAACTCATCTTAATAAAAGTCGTTATCATCATTAATATTAGTTTGATTACAAGTATATTAACCTTTAAAATAATTTATACACTTTAAAAAAAAATCATTATCATCATTAATATTAATATTAATTACAAGTATATTATCTTTTAAAATATTCTATATAACTTGAAAACAAAAATGAAATCAAATGTTAACAAATAATATTTATTTTATTATTATTATTATTATATTAATCATTTTATAAAATGTTAAAATTCAATTAGATAAATATAATAATTATTATTATTATTAATCATTTTATAAAATGTTAAAATTCAATTAGATAAAAAAGATTATTATTATTGTTATTGTTATTTTATTTTTTATTTTTTTGGTTAGTTTGTCTATGACGTGTGGGATTAACTTGTGGCTAAGAAACACTCAGGGGCATCTAAGCCGTCAAAATCACCCGGGGATCACACCTAGTCTGAGCCACACCAACCCTTAACATGACTGAATTTTTTGTCCCCACAGATTTAGAAACTTTGACTTTGTCACCGACTGACTGTCTTACACCTCGATGATGATGATGATGATTGTTGTTGTTGTTGTTGTTATTAACCTAAATTACATTTTTTAATCCCATACTTTCTCTAAATTTTTGCATTGTTTTCTAAGAAAATTCTACGTTGTAGCATTCCTTATTTTCCCTTGTACTTATTGTGTTTAGATATATGCAATAAGGTCATGCATTAAGTAGCTCATAAAAGGTATACATAAGCCTTTATTCCTTTAATATTAAGTTTTGGGTATTCTTAATGTGAAAGTTTCATTTATTATATTTTAATTAAAATTAAATATTATTCATAATTTTTAAACATGATTTTATTATAATTGGTAGGAGAATTAATTTTAAAAATCAAATATGAATGAAAACATAAATCAAATATGTATAAAAACATTCTAAGTTTGAGATAAGGAAAATTAATAACACTAATGTGAAATTTAGATCCATTAGTTGTAATAATGCTTTTCTTCCATAATCATACACACTATAAGGAATTCACATGGCATCATTGTATATCAATGAAAAAATATTTGATTCATATCAATGGATTACAAGAGACTCTTGGTTTTACAAATGCATGTGTGAGGGCTTCGAGGAACATTTATTTGATTTATAAGGAATTCACATGGCATCATTGTATATCAATGAAAAAATATTTGATTCATATCAATGGATTACAAGAGACTTTTGGTTTTACAAATGCATGTGTGAGGGCTTCGAGGAACATTTATTTGATTAATATGATAGTATATAATTTAATCAACTATTTCAATAAAAACATATATACAAAAATATAGAAAAGAACGTATCAATGAGATGTTTTTTTAGACAATTACTTGACATATAATTAAGAAATAAAAATTGCAAAGAATGCATAGTGTAGTGTAAAACAACATACAATTGTCCCTTCAATGATTGAGCAAGGGTTTAAAATTAAGATTATAATGAAGAGACAAATCACACACCAAATGACAAAGAGAAAGAAAAGTTTTTTATTTCATTGCACCCACCAAGAAGAAGTGTATAGAAGTTGTCACATTCCATGTGGAGTGCCAACAACAATTGGTGTAAGGAACCTTTTTTTTTAAAACATTCATTCCAAGCATTAAGCAATAGCTTAATTAATAATTTAGTTGAATGATAAATCTTGCATTAGATTTAGGAGATGACAAATAAAAGGGAAACCTTTTGTTCTCCTTGCCAAAAAAATCTTTGATTATAAGTGAAGTTCTAGCTGTTACGGAAATATTCCCCTATGGACAGGTGAACTTTCCCTTGGATTACAGACCCCTTTACCAAGACAGAAAATTACATTTGGACACTACCATTCCTATAGATTCATTTTATCCATCGAAAAAGAGAGAAGGAGGGGAAGTATGATGTACCTCATTTACGACGTTTGTCCAAGCTGCTCCAAACAATACCTGCAATGGACAACAAGAAACAAACGACTATCTCCTACTCTAATGGATTAGATAAAATCAATCGATCTATGAAGATTAAGACAAGCATAGACAAGCACATGTAAACCCATACTTGAAGGAAATAGGCCAAGTGTATTAATGAGAACTTCAAAAGGAAACTTACAATCTTCAGATGATGTTGCAACAACCTCTCCAAGTCCTCCTCGTCCAACCCTTGCTTGAGAGATCCATAATCAAAATAACAATGCTTTGTTGATTTTATCCCCCTTGTTTACCATGGGAATGCCTCCATTTATATGCTTTGAGAGGCTCAACTATATTGGGTATATTTAGAATTAGTTGAGGATATGAATCCAATAGTTGTGATATCTCCCTCAGATGCAACCCTGGAGTTAGATTCGAACCAAACCAAATTGATCCATCCATAGCTGCCTTTAGAAGAAAATGGGATTTCTCCCAAGATTTTCTCAACCGACTCAGCGCTCCCGTAGAATGGGAAACAGAGCGCTACAACACTCCCCATGAGATGGACAAGGAGCGCTAGCATTCCCTATGTATGAGCAAGGGAGCACTGATCTTCCCAAAAATTGCCAAGATGAGAGATTCCCATAGAAAAAACATTTGTCCCGACTGTCGGATGATGGGGCTTCTTCTTCTAACATGTTTTAGGGTTTGTAGCAAGTGTTTTCATGGTGTCATTCATGTTGTGACACTTACGGAAAAAGAATGTGACACTTGCAACAAAAGTGTGACACTTACGACAATGAGAATGTGACACTGTCGAAGTGAGGAATTTTGATGTGTAACAGATTCACCCCCAAAGTGTGAAGTCAGAAAATGAATGTTGATGGCCGAAACATTTTGTAGATTCTTCAAAGCAAGGGTATGGAATTGGGGAACCTGGTAGAACCTGTAGACAACCATCAAAAAATGTTAATATGTGTTCCATTCCCAAGGCAGGCATACATATGCTCAGACTACAAGTGACTCAAAGTATGGCCGCCAATAAATACACCGTGGATCCATAATAATATTGACTAAGCAGATAGCCACCAAGGATACAATGTGGATCCATACCTCTATGACGTGACTTGATCATAGCCACGAAAGAATACACAGTGGAGCTACGATGTGATAAGAACATAGCCATAGACCAATACAAAGTGGATCTATGTTAAAGAATGTATATTAGTCGAATAATTTCAATCACAACTTGGGTAAAGTGTATATGCAAATGAATACTCAACCGTGGGTCTTCGTCGTGATCCTATAACAGTACGATTATGCCCATGTTAATAGATGATTTGATGTCGAACATGACGGAAACCACTTGATTAACGATCATTAAGGTATACCATTAACAAGTGTGAGATAAATCACCATTGATGTCGATAATTTTCAAGGTACTTTTAAAGTACAATCCAACAAATGTAAAAAATGAGTTGGAGTCGAGCATTCGTGGAATCAATCAGTCAGGGGTCATTGATAAATACCTACTACCGAATGCAAGGAGGCCTGCCATTGAGGCATGCAGGTCCCAAGGTACCGATGTGTTCCTAAGCCTACTTCCCGGATAATTTGTTGAAGTCGACAGGAAAAGACTCGTCGAAGGAGGGCATTGATTAATCCCCCATCAGTGGACACAAAACTTGTCACAGGAAGGTGATAAGATACAGTAGATGAAAATGGATTGACATAGGTATGGGAACTGGTAACTTTGTGGATGGTTGACTTTTGAGGTGGAAAATTCCCTTGAACACTGAGGCACGATGTAAGACTTGGAACATAAACTCAAAGTGGGCCAAAACATAATGTGGTGAGTGCTGAAACATTCTTCGGATGGGTCAAAGGAATAGCAGGAATCATATGATTGGTTCAATGTGGAGGTTTAATGGATTATCCAAGGGTAAAAATGAAAATAAGTGTCGTGTTCAAGGGCGACTACAAGAGCTGCCTGAAAAGTTTTCAAGAAACTTGACTCACTTCCTTCAATTTTTCCCCCATCCAGATAGATGGGTACCTCTTTTTTATTTAACGATCTCAAGGAGGATAACACATGCTCGATATAACTCACCTTCGGTAAGTTCGTCTTCCTTTATTTAACGAACTGGAAGAAGTAAGGGTGTGTTCCCATATGAGTCCTTCAATGTGTAGTTTAGCGAGTCCAAAGAAGGGAAACTCGATGGTTTTTCATGTTTAGAGAGTCTGAAAAGAACTTAAAGGAGACTCCAGGGTTGTCCATTTTCATGATTTTTAGTCTCCGAGGTCCGAAAAAAGTATAAACGATACGGCGAAGAATTCTTCCAATCGATATTGACTAGATTGTTCATTTTTCGTAGTTAGTCTATTGGGACCGAAAACATGATAACCTACCGCCCAACAGCCATCTCTTCACAATTTGATGAGCGCGAAGTATGACAAAGTTTTCTCATTGGTGTCACAAGGTCGTCAAAAAATCTCTACTTAAATTCCTGCATAATCAAGTTGTCATGGGCAAAAGATATTAGCAATTTTCTTTAAAAAAGAAAAAAACTCAAAAATAGACTTTATAAAATGCGACAAAAGGGGGTGAAAATGACTAAATTTGGATATATCAAAAAAACAATTAGGGAAAAAGGTCATTCTCACCTTTTGTTTTACCATTCTCCTTTTCCCTTTGAGTTTTTTCTTCTTTTAGAGTGATTTTCGGGCGTTGATTGCAAGAGTTGCGAGCGACCATTTGAAAATCCGTCTAGATCAGGTTGGTTCTCTAACCTTCCTGAGTCATTTACATGTATTTTTATACAGTTTCAGCCTTTAATTTAAGAGCTTGGGCTTCTTGAAAAACCCTAGAGCATCGAACTGGATCGACACTCCCTTAAGTCGTCGAGGGGAGCGTCGATCAAGATTTCAACTCCCTGGTGTGTGCCTTTGAGGAGCACTAGCACTCTATTATTGTCTTCTGAGGAGCGATAGGCACAAAAAAATATATATATATATTATTTTTAGGCTAAAAAAAGACAATTTTTTCCTTTGAAAAATTAGCTAACGTGATTATTTTATCAATTTGCAGGTTTTGCACATAGCCAATCATGATTGAGTGGAAAGAACGAGAACACGAGTTTGATGACATAGCTTCCCTACAAGATGCTCAAGCGAGGGAAGCGCTGCGAAATTGTGGCTTGCTAAAATACTTCAAGCTCCAAAATATGAGGAAAGAAGTTCTTCTACTTGAGTATTTGATCAGGTTGTGGGATAATGAACGAGCAATCCTTCTGGATTGGGTCACACATGCTTGAGATTGACATGGATGACATATATTTCTTGACAGGGCTCTCGAGGAGAGGAGCACCTATTCTTTTGTCTGGTCATCGATCTACCCCATAGCCGACAAAGGCACACGTTGCCCAATATTGTATACTAGGGTCAGGCTTGGTAGGAGGGAGGATTGTCATTAAAGACGTGAGGGAATTGTTAGCGTCAGAAGTCACTCCTGGATTGCAGCAGGAGCAAAGCCCGACGCCCATCAGTTTAATGTCACGTTTTTTTTAATGAGGTGATCAAATGGAGGTTAACTCAAGACGATGTAGCTCTAACTCCGAAACTAGGCCAAGAATGCATGGGCAGGTGAGGTCTTGCATGAACTTCAGACAGTGAGGTGTAGTAAGGGTGAG
>SNQJ01S0147821.1:15201-37093 GCA_010110895.2 Picea sitchensis
CCAAAAGGGCACATAGAGAAATACATTTTATCATCACATTCCAAGCATCCTTCCCATCCATTGAAGCTCTCAATTACCCACTTGGCATAGAGACCCTAGGATGGTACTTTTGGGCCTTTTTGTGTTGAAGTCATGAGTGTTTTTTTTAAAAGTAAGACAATGCACAATTTAAAAAATCAATTGAAAAAATAAGATTGCAACCATTGTATTAGACCAAATCAATCTAATTGATTCACTGATGTCGTAAATGGAGGGGTGCATTGACAGATGAATGAGTTGTACAATGTCAAACTCGACCTAATTTATCCATCCATGGAGAGAATGTTGGCATTGTCAAATTCCACTTAGGACAACACTATCAAAGGTCAAATATAGCACATCGACATTTCAAATTGATAGCATGGCCATGTAAAACCAATATTTGTAGGTTTTATACATGCTAAGACACTAAACAAGTGGGCAAACAATAATCATTGATCATAGAAGTAATAGTAATAGTAATATATTTTGTCATATCTTTGGATGTAAAATAATTGAATATGAAGTTTGTATATCGTAGATATAATTTGAATAGGCTCAATGATTAAGAACATGTGTTTCTTCCTTATAGGTCGGAGGGGTAGGGTATGTGCACTTACAACAAAAGAGTCTCACACATCAATTTAGCATATAAGTAGGAGAGGTAGCGTATGTACACCTCTGACAAAGGAGTCTCATACATCAATTTAGTCTGTGATGCATCAGAGTTCTTCATAATATAGAGAATGAATTCTCCAAGATACCTTGGAACTCTCATACCTACAATTATATAAAACCAACATAGATCCATATTAACCTAGATCTAATAAGCACCAACAAAATATAAATGTAATTCACTCGGTACTTAAAAAAATTTAAGGTTAAGATGAATATATGTTGGTGTAATTTATTATAGATTTTTATAATTATTATGGTATTTTTTTATTAGTTTTTTTTTAGTCTAGTAGCATTGTAGATGCACCTCCCTACTCTTGGTACAAAGAGATGAACTGAGTTAATAAATATGGTTGTAACTAGTAATCGCCATTGCTAACGTAATAATCTAATTATAAATATTCACCGATACCATGGAAATTTAAGAATAGTTATCTTAAATCTTTTTAAGCATAAAAACAAAATGTTAAAGTAAACCAATTAATTCCTTCTCACTTTTCCTTAATATTCAATAGATAAAAGTTGATCCCAATAGAAAGTACAATAATCATTATCATTGTTAATTTGACTAAATTATATTATTACTTTTAATTCGATTACCAGTATATTACCACTCATATACAAGAGGTATTGATAATATCTATCTAACCATTTTGTATTTCTAGTTTTAATTATATTATAATGAATATATTATTATTATTAACTATGTTGTTGAGATAAGGTCATTTTTCACATTTAAATGGTTAATAATGAAACCCATTAACCTAGGCTACAATTTTTTAATCCCATACATTTATTTTTATATTTCTAGTTTTAATTATATTATAATGAATATATTGTTATTATTAACTATGTTGTTGAGATAAGGTCATTTTTCACATTTAAATGGTTAATAATGAAACCCATTAACCTAGGCTACAATTTTTTAATCCCATACATTTATTTTTATATTTCTAGTTTTAATTATATTAAAATGAATATATTGTTATTATTAACTATGTTGTTGAGATAAGGTCATTTTTCACATTTAAATGATTAATTTAAATGGTTAATAATGAAACCCATTAACCTAGGCTACAATTTTTTAATCCCATACATTTATTTTTTCGCATTGTTTTGTCAAGAAAATGTTTTGTCAAGAAAATGAGGGATCTAAGGTTGTAGCATTCCTTATTTGCCCTGTGGCTAACAAAATTGTCACTCGTTATCCTTTGGATAAAAGTAAGAATTATCCCTAACTTTTAAACATAAACATTCCTAAGCTTGAGGTAAGGAAATTTGACAACATTAGTGTCGAATATGGGTCCATTAGTTAGAACAATGCGTTTCCTTCCATAACAACCATGCACATGAAGGAATTCACATAACATGAATGCGTATGGATGAGAAAACCTTTGATTGGTATTAATGGATCACAAATAATTCTTAGTTCTACATATGTACGTAAAAAAAAGAATTCACGTAACATCAATGCGTTTGGATGAGAAAACCTTTGATTGGTATTAATGGATCACAAATAATTCTTAGTTCTACATATGTACGTGTGAGTGTTTGAAGAAATATTTATTTGATCAATTTGACAATGACAATGAGTACTTTAATAAACTCTTCCACTTAAGAGAAATAGAAATATTTATAAATATGACAAGGAACATCAATGAGATGTAGCAAATTCTTTTGGCATAAAACGAAGGGAGTTTTTTTAAACAACTATTTCAAGCATTAAGTAATAGCTTAATTAACAAGGGTAGTTGCGGAGCAACAAGTTCCTATTAAAAAGGCAGAAATATTGCTTCCGTAAAGTCAGGGACTTGCTGCTTCGATATTAGTAGACAAGTCTTCAATGGTATCTGAAAAATATAGGCATTAAGCTATTACTATTTACTTACTACAATGAGGAACTGCCATTGAAGATTCTTTTTATGAGATCCCGCAGAATAAAGGAATCCCATATTATCTCTTTAGCATATCAGATACTTTTATTAGTAGATGAGCAAAGAGCATAGAATAGTTCGATAGTCAGTTTCATATCTTGTTCATGATCGAGATATAGAACCACCAGCGAAGGGAAAAGCAAAGGTAGCAGCTATGCTTGACTTAATTAATAAGATGCACCAGCTATGTTGTAGAGGCCCACCTTTGACCTCACCTATGGTGTCTCGGATTGGATATAGCACACCTAAAGACCTAATATGCATGCAGGAACAATTCCTGCCAGCAGCTTACCCACCACCACTCGCAACGGATCGAAAGTAAGGAGTGTGTCAGGTCAACAAAATGATTCTTTAGGTCAATAAATTGATTGAGTTGGCCAAGTAACAGTTTAAGTTTCACCCGTAGCAAGAAGGAGCAAAGGCAGATAGAGCAGAAAGAGAGGTTGCTATTGACTCAGTGGAAGCAACATTAGATTAGTGGCGGAGCTAACAACAGAGGGGAAGGCAACTATAAAAGATTTGGTATATCCAAATCCACCAAATGCTTATCACTATCTACTATGATTTCAGAGCATAGTAACAAATCATTGTTTTCTAGTTAATTATGCACGACGCGATAAGCTAGTGCCTTATAGCTCGTATACTAATTACATTACATGTGTGTGGATAGGCTCACATTACATAGATTCACCAGTGTAAAAGCTACTGACTACGAGTACGAAGCCAAGTAGTGCATAATTTTATATTTACGTAATGAGTTGGAAGTCCTGAACTAGATATAGTATTGTCCTTACTCGTGACGTGTTACTTTATGGACTCTAATTAATCAGTACTTGAGGTACGTATTATCTCGAGAACGGGCTTTTTTAACATGGTTGTGACACTTTATCGTAAGCACCTTATTCATCGCTTCCATTTGGTTTGCATGCATGCTGTCAGTGCCTCTGCTCCACTTGATTTGCATGCATCACACTCATCGAGGTTCAATCTTCGTCTAGGTTCAATCCTCCCTCTGTAAGCGCATTAGGGATAACGCAAATTCGAACTCTTAGATGAAACTAAAGTTGTTGCTACTGCCTGCTACGTTCTAATCAATATTATTTATCACATGCCACTACCCCCTATAAAGGATGGAGTGTTGCTACCCTTGCTCGCCTCCTTTCCCTCTAGTTAGGCTTCAGAACAACAAGAAAGGTCGTGGCTCTAGTAAGCATTGGCTATTGTTTCGTAGCGCAGATATATAAACTAACTGGGAAAGTAATGCCCATGACTCGCTGTGAGAGTGTAGGCGGGATGGCGGCTATGTATGTATGTTCTTTCCAGCCAGTAAGCACATGCATGCATGAATTCCCTCTATCAGTGAGTGTAGGCAGGACGGGTGGGTATCACGCATGGCCCATTATGTCGTGGTGGATATATCCGTAACAGGACATTTCTAAATTGGGCTCTAGAATTCCCTGTAAATGTAGATGCCTCCAACATATCTATGGGAGCCATACTGATATGCCAATTTCAAACATTTACGGGTTTCTTTTTACAGATAATTTTGAGGCTTCTTTCTAGGACTATTGCAAAGCTCTTTCATATTTGGAGGAAGTTGTTAGATCCGATAGTCGCCACATAGCACAGTTGTATCCTATAGATTTCTCATAAATTGAAAAGTTTAAGATGTGTAATTGAATAGTTTTAGATGTGTTTTACATGTGTTTTAAATGGTTTAATCTCTTCTGTTGTGTGACATCTTAATGTGTAAACCCCAGATGTTATAAGATATGTGTTGCACTAGAATGCGTTGATAAGGTAACAGAGGCTCTCAGGTACGGCCAAAGGGAATTTCAGTACCCGTCGGTCCTCCAAGCATTGTGTCAAGCCTTCAGCGTTTGCAGACAGAGTTGGACTTCCGGTCGGTCATCCAGACATTGTGCCAAGCCTTCAGGATTTGCAGACAAAGTTGGAGTCAAACGAGCGTGTCTTACTAGATGGGTTGATCAGGACTGGGTTTACCTTTCCCATAGCTCGCCTTACCTTCGCAGAGCTCTTTGATCTTATACCCCTCCCTCAAATGGGTTGGGTGGGAGAAATAGCAAAAGTAAAGGGTTACCAATGCAATGAGCAAAGGGAGGGTTAGCAACCACCTTGCCATCAATCATATCCCTTATGAATGGGACTTAATCATCGACTAGATTGGGAATTGAATCATAAACAAACTATAGCTCCCGATTAGGCAAGAATGTTGCAGCCCTTACTTACTTACAGGTGTGTTGGTTTGGCACGATATGGTTTGATTTACATGAGATTGATTGAGATAGAGCGGTTTAACAGTTCATCAGAGATAGAATTTTATTATGTCATCAATGCATGTTGATACCATTTCTGCATTGGGGTTTCTTTGGTAATTCAATTTATTATTGTTCTTGTGACATTGTCATAAATTAAGTTTGATAGAATGATTAATTATGCTGGTAAATATGCAGGAAGAAAAGGAAAAAGCCTTAGAATGGGTCTGCCATCTGCTTATTGATTCATGGTATTAGGTCCCTTCACTAGGATGATGCGCTAGCTGTGACCTGATTCGCCTATCCCTGTCGATGCTCCACCTTCTGGATAGGGAGGAAAAAGCAATGGAAAGGGTATGAACTATAAAAACACCAACAATGGAGCACAGGAAGCAGTTTTTTACCACGCTAAGATTTGTTTACCAACCATTCCTGAAATTGCGAGTTAGTTACTTTCCAATCCAGGTATTGTAACATATATCACTTACCCTCTTCTTCAACTTATCTTGTACTTGCTTGTGCAAAGGATTCATTTGCAACATCTTCTTGTATTAGCGTGTGCGGAGAATTCATTTGCAACAATTACTTGTATTCTTCTCATATTAACTATACGAGCCTTCTCCCTTTGCAGGTTGGAGAAACAAATTCCATGCTCAGAGATCATTATCCTTGCAACTTCATTGGCGCAAGCACATATTCTCTGCATGTTGGCACAGGGGTAGACCCAGGGTTTAGCTCCAAGAGCGCACCAACAAGCCCTAACTACTAGCCCTTTCGGCAACACCTGCGAAGCAGATGCAGTCTCACCCGAAGCAGCTATGGGGGGGTTGCAGGACAGAGATGTCTACAACCAAGGGGAATATCAAGTGGATCTATTAACTAGAACAATACATCATGCATATATCACTTAACAGCTTAGATCTACTTCACACAGCTATAGATCAGATCTAACAGAGTAATACAATAGCAGAATATCAATGACAAATAATAGAACACTAATCACACATATGACACAAGATATACGTGGTTCACCCTCTCTCTAGGGCTACGTCTAGAGAAGTGTTCTTTATAATGTATTAATATGAGCATACGGTTCTTGTCTGCGCTCTTAGCTAGCAGATCTTCTTTCTTCTCATCTCTATCCTTCCCCTTCCTGCGCACCCAGCTGCAGGACTTGATCTTCGCACCCAGCTGGAGATCTTACAATACCAGAAGGCTCTCACTATTAGCACTTCTCTCTCTCACAGTAATACTAGAATGACAATGACGACACTCAATAGTAACACCAACAACAACCCAACCCAGGTCCTCTTGACCATTATTTATACATTACAATAGCTCATCGACATCCTTAGGTCGAAACCTAAGTGTCAAAACCCTAGATACCAAAACCCTAGGTGTCTAAAACCCTAGGTCAACTTGACTCGCGTTTTCAGGGCTTTGCCAACCTGTCTTTCTTTCCTTCTCGCACGGTGCTCCAAAGCATCCAACAGTGGCTTTTTCCGCTTGTTGAGTTGTCCACGATCCTTCTTCCTTGTTGATCTTCCATCCTCGATCTCCTCGTCCAACGGCTTGCTTCCTTTTACTTCACTCCGTCTTTTCTGCTCTTTTGCTCACTTCGACCCAGTGACAGTCACTGTGTCTTCTACACAGTTCGCATTTCACCTTCTCTTCCTTGATCTTTGCTTGCTTCCATAACCAAGGGCCAACAGGCCCCCAACACTCACCTGTGACTCATCCCGAGGCACTTCAGATCTGATCCTTCTGTTTTACTTCGACTTTAGACTGCGCAGTGCAGCTTGTGCTTTCTGCTCTATGCCTTCTCTCCTTCCTTGTGCAGAATGTCTTTTTTGTGTCTAGTACCCAGTTTCAACTGCACCTGGTACCTAGACCCTTTTCCTCATGCTTTTACTAAGAGTTGCGAGGCAACTGGTTGTCATAGTACAACTTCACCCGACTCTCGTTCACTAATCCTTCCTTCCATTCTCCATTCAGATTCTTTAACTGCGCAGCTCCTCCTTCTATAACATGGGCGATCTCATATGGCCCAAGCCAATGCGTTCTGAACTTCCCAAGATGTTTGATGAACTTACTATCATATACCAGTACTAGATCGCCTTGCTTAAATGCCTTCTTCTTGATGTGCCTGTCGTGATAGGCCTTTTCTCTTTCCTTTTGCACCTGTTGATGGAATCCTGCAATAAATCTGTCTTCTTCGAGGTGGACCAACTATGCAAGCCTCTCTTGAACAACGACAGTGTCATCCATATCTGTAAAGGCAGCAATTCTTAGGCTTCGTACCAAATATTCCATTGGGACGACAGGTTCGAGACCATACACCAACTTAAAAGGAGTCTGCATTGTTAGCTTCTTGCAAGTGGTTCTATAGGCCCATAGTATTGTTGGTACTCTTAAATCCCAGTCATCCATGTTCACACTGCAAATTTTCATCAGCGTTGTCTCCAAGATCTTGTTGAATGCTTCCACTGTTCCATTTGCTTGTGGATGATACGGCGTGCTCTTCTAATGGTGGACTGCAAATTCTTCAGTCAAGGCTTCCACTGTTTTATTTATGAAATGTGTTCCTTGATCACTCATAAGGATCTTTGGGCATTCAAACCTGGTTATGATGTCATCAAATATGAAGCACGCAGTTGTAGTTGCACTACAGTCCTTAACTGTTCTTGCTTCGACCCATCTAGTCAAGTACTTTGTCGCAGTAATGATGTACCTTGATCTTGTGCACTTTCCTAGTGGGTTTATAGGTCCCACGAAGTCGATGGCCCACTTCTCAAATGCTTGTAGGGTCAGTTGTGATGCTAATGGCATTTCATATCTTCTAGACGGTTTCCCAACTCTTTGGCATATCGCAAGCCTTGTAATAGTCTTTAGCATCTCTGTGTAAGGTAGGCCACCAAAGACCAGCTCTAAGAACTTTTTGTGCAATTGCTTTCCCTGCATAATGTCCTCCTGCGATGCCTTCATGAGCTTCTGCGAGGATCAATGGTCGCTCTGAATCCATAACACATCTTCTCAGTATCTCATCAAGTCCCATCTTGTATAGTTGTCCAGCTATAATTGAGAAGTCTGCAGCGTGCACTACTAGTTGTTTCTTCTGGGGAATTGTATATTCGCTAGGTGCCATTCATGTTGATAGGAACTGAACTATCTTTGCGAAGTGGTCATCAATCTTTATAATAGCTAGTAAATGTGCATCCGGCAATGCATCCTCCAAACTAGTCGGCTCTTCGCCATGTTCCAACCTTGACAAGTGGCCAGGACCTTTGTTCATTCTTCCTAGCTTAACCACAATTTCAAAATCATATTCCTGAAATAGCAGAAGCCATCTGCATATTCTCCCCCCCCCAACACTAGCTTGTTGACTAGGTATTTCAGCGCGGAGTGATCAATAAACATTTTAAAGTGTCCTCCCAACAAGTAGTGGCGAAATTTCTGCAGCGCATACACCATGGCTAACCCTTCTCTCTCAGTGGTGGTGTAATTAATCTCAGTTGTGGATAGTTTCCTACTAGAAAAAGATAACAGATGGTCGATATCTCCTTCTCCAGGTTGTGCTAACACTTCTCCCAAGGCAATAGAAGACGCATCGACATGCACATGAAACTCCTTGCTCCAATCTGGGAAAACCAGAATAGGCACAGTAACCATTTGATGTTTCAGTGTGTTGAAGCTCTGTTGGCACTCTTCTGTCCAACTAAACTGACAGTCTTTCTTCAAAAGCTTCTCCATGGGTGTTGTAATATGGGCATATCCCTTAATGAACTTCCTATAATACCCAGTATGTCCCAGCGCAGTGCGCAGTTGTTTGACTGAAGTAGGAGGTGGCAAATCAACTATAATGGCGATCTTAGATGGATCTACCAGCAATCCATGCTTGCATACAATATGACCTAACAACACTCCAAATGGTGAGAAGAAGATGCATTTCTTCAGATTCAAGGCAATTTGACACTGCCTGCATTTGTCCAACATTAGCCTTAGACATTGAATATGATTTTTCAATAAACTAAAAACAGTCCAATCATCAAAATATGCTTCTAGAAATTTATGCAAAAACTCCTTGAATGCTTCAACCACCACCCTGGAAAAGATGGTTGGGGCATTCTTCAATCCAAATGACATTACTGTATACTGGTAAGATCCTCATTTTGTTGCAAACGTGGTCTTATGGCGATCTTCCTTGGCAATTTGGATCTGATGGTACCCTGAAAATCCATCGGTAAAGGAATATACCTCCTGGCCTGCCACATTATATAACACTTCGTCGGCGAATGGTGTAGGGAAGGGATCATGCAAACATGCATCGTTCAGCTTCTTGAGATCTACGAGATCCTGATCTCTCCTGTCTTCTTGTCCTGTACCACCATAGGGCTAATCCACTCTGACTCTTCGACAGGTTCTATAATCCCTGCTTCCAGCATTCTGTCGAGCTCAATCTTCACTTTCTCTTTATATTTAGGGTTCAATCTGTAGGGTCTCTGTTTGACTGGTCTTGCATCTGGTTTCAAAGGGATCCTCATCTCTCCCATAGGTCCTTTGATGCCCTTCATATCAGTGAACTTGGTTGGAAACAAGTCCTGATATTCGTGCAGTAACTCTGTAATCTTGTCAATGGTAGAAGCATCCCAATAATCTCCAACATTGGCAAGTTTCGGTGTCTCCTTTGTTCCAATATTGACCACCTTAATCTTGATTGGTTGTTCAATGAATTGTAGCTCAACTCCTGGTCCTTCCACATCTCTTTCACCTTCTGTTTCAGCGATGTTCACCTTCTTAGGATAATCGTCCTCATCGGCATTGATGTTGCAACAGCCTTGCAATTTATGGAGGGGCGCAGTCCATTCATCATCTTCTTGTTCCAAGGGGACGCTAGATGCCTCCTCAAATAATTTGTCTTATAATATGTAATGCTTGATCTACTGAAGGAAACTGACTTTCAAATAAGAAGGTGGTGAGAAAATTCTGAGTCATACCTTCCCAATCTGAAGTGACGAGACGCAGCTCTACTTGAAGGTACCAGTTGATAGGTGTCATATCCAGTGTGTTAATGAATTTGGGCACCCACTGCTCTTGAGGAATGTTGCTCCAGGCTTCCTCACAACTTTGCACATGGGCCTTTGGGCAGCTTCAACCTGTGTACCGAACTTTGCAGCCTTCTACTTGTGCTGAGAACCACATTATCATCAAGGTACGACATTGTATTCAGTCTGTAATATTACTTTTGTGGGTTCCCCACCATCTTGTTGGGGTTGCTTTCAAGGCCTCATCCATTGCCATCAATCTTTTTGTATTAGTAAACTTTCTTCAAAGTCCGTCAAGAAGGTTTCTAAAGGATTCAGACCATCAAAGGTGGCTAAGTTACTTACTATTGTGTCGATCCAGCGAACTTCTCTGGTTAATCTAGCACATATTCTTGTAGATACTTCATACATTTTATTCTATCAGTTCTCCAGTGCTTCTTCTGAGTCTGATGAGCATGCGTTGTCACTTCGCCAGCTTAGGTTTCCATCGGTCGTAGGATTAATGTAATCATGTTGTTTGGTTGTTAGTTTGTATATGTTTTCTAGCTCATATGCGTGGTCTTCCTCTCTGATGGGCTCTTTGTATCGCTGACCTTCATCTGGATCTAAAGGCGCAATGACCCTAAGGCCATCTCTTTCAAAAGTCATATGTCTTTTCTTTAAATCAACCACGGTGGAATTATTGAAAGCCCAATCAATTCCTAACAGCATAGGGTAAGGACAGTTATCATCAACTATCTCAATTACCTCAAAATCTGCAAACGTTCTTAGTCCATCGATGTCCACAGGGACATGTTCTAGTATGCCAANGTTTTCCCATTAGTGCCCAAGTTTGCTTCGTCATGACATTGACCTCCGACCCTAAGTCGAGGACCACATAGTCTATATCATATTCTCCTATTTGAGCATTCAAGTGTAATTCCTTATTTGTCCTTCTCCCTTTTGTGATTTCGTGTACTTCCCTATTCAGTAAGGGGTCTACCTTTCCTAGCTCATACTGTCTAATTAAATTTTGTAGTTCTTGTACAGCACTGTCGTCCTGAATCAACTTAATACAAGTATATAGAAATTCCATGAGCTTGCTTACCTCTTTTCCTTCTCTTGGCGAAGCAGACTGATCGAATGCCTGAGGCATTCCATATTCTCTTACTTCTGGTCGTGTTTTTTATGAAGAGCCTTGATCTCCTTTGAACTCTTTTCTTGCCTCCTCGAATACTTGTCTTTATTTATTTGCATCAAAAGTTTGGGTCTTCTCTGCAGCGTTCCTGACTCCCAAGTCTTCTCTAGTCTTCCCTTGGGTTAGTCTGTCTTCTCCTGTAACAGTGCCTCCTCTAGTGATAACATCGAATCTAGGGTCTTCTCCGCGAAGTTCAGCATATATCAGTTGCACTTGTGGGTTCTGTTGAGGTCCTCATCTTTCCTGGAGCTTAGCTAGCAGCACGGGACAATCTTCTATAACATGTTCGAACGAGTTGCAGTAGTTGCAAGTAGTGCAAGGGTTCTGACAGTCCCTTGCGAGGTGTCCTGGTTGCGCCCAGTTATAACAGATGATATGTCATCGGCCTCGACCCATACCTCCTCCTTGTCCTCATCCTCTGAATCCACCGCGAGGGTTGAAGTTTCTTCTCCCAGGGGAGTTATACTGCGTAGTGTTTCCTTCTTGCTATACTTTGCCTTGAATTTTGTATATGTCTCTCAACCTTTCATGCATGAGGTCATAATCCCTACAATCCCTATCATCGTGCCCCACGGACTTACAGGACGTGCAATACAAATTTGTGGGTGTCTGAACATATTTTTGCATGTAATAGCACTCACCAGGGCGATGTCTATTTCGGCATACTTCGCACCAGGGTAGGGTGACTTGCTTCAAAGGGCTCGGAGCTCCAGAGGCCAGGTATTCATGAAATAGGGGACAGTGCTCCTTGTCATGGCCTTCTGATCTGCATATGACACACTAAATGTCTTCTCTTTTATATTTTCCCTTGTCTTTCTTCATATCTTCAACCTGCATAGACAAACTAGTGAGCTGACTCAATATTTGACTTGTACCTGAGTTGGATTCTCCCATAGGGGTTGACTCTAACTTCATGGCGATCTCCAGCGCCTCAGCCTACGAAACAATCTTATGTTGCATCAAAGGAACTCTGATGTGTGGTAAGAGGGCAACAATGAACCACTCTTTGTTCTGTTTATCTGGGATCTAAAAAGTCAATCGGCATGTTAAGGTCTTAAATCTCTTATCAAACTCCCAAATAGGCTCAGCTACCTTCTGCTTGATCTCCTTCAGTTCTGTAATGCATTGTGACTCCGACTTGGGTTTCTTGAACTCTGCAGTGAACACATTCTTGATCTCATTCAGTGGCTTAGGCTGTGCAAGTCCTTGGACAAGCTTCATGTACCAGCTCAGTGCGCGATCCCTTAGAGTTGTACTAAACTAAGTTCTTTTAACAGCTTCATCAGTGACATTCTTAATATTCCATACAACCTCACATAGGAACCAATGTTGGTCAGGATATTCAGATCCATCTCCCTTAAATATAGGGAGCCTCATCTCATCTGCCATAAATCTTCCTAGGGTTCCTGACTGAGTATGTGGTGGACTACTAGTGACAGTGCTCTAGACTCTCTGGTGACTCTGACTATTCTAATTGTTTAGTGCTGCTGAAAAAACAGGAGGATTAATAGTACTTACTTCAACAGTATGCGCAGTTCCTGAAGTTTCTGGCTCGTCCCGGCGAGGTTCTTCAGCTTTCCCTTCCTCTGCCCTAGCGGGTTTTGAATGCTCTTCGTCTGTCAGATCTGCCTCTTCTCCATTGTAGAAACCCTCGTCCCCATAGTTCTACTTGAACAGGTTCGCAAGATGAACTTCTTTGAATGCTCTCCCACTACGCGTATCTCCAGCCTCTGCGTCGCTGTCGTTGTCTGAATTCTTGAACATTAGCCTTTTCAAATCCGATCAATCTACCGTATCTTCAAGATGTTATTCTCATGCAATAGCATCTTGATTCTCAACTTCAGAAAATGTTAAAATTTTCCTCTGGGTCCCTTGAAGAAATATATCTCAGCTTGGTTGTATGACTCTACTCTGTCAACAACAAACTTGGTGATGTACCCTCCAATGGTGTTGTCAAACCAGTGGTCTGCTGCTCTTGACACGGCGTTATCAACCCTCTTGACCTTCTTGATCAACGTCGACGTCCAAACCACAGGAGATCTAGATCTGATCTCAAATTGGGTATCTGCTAACCTGGCTAGCCACTCATATAGCTCCTGATGGATTCCTCCAAAGAATATCTCGTGTATATCAATAAAAATATATCTTCCTAACCAATCCTCTGTACTAATATTAGGGTTCTTATTTTGGGCTTCAGTGAAGTCCTTTTCTTGATCCTCTATCCACTTCTAAATCTCTGTCTTTGATGGAAACTACCTTGACATTCCCTTAAGAAGATTCTTGTCCCGGCAACAAAATCATTTGTTGGCACAAGGGCAGAGCCAGGGTTCAACTCCAAGAGCGCACCAAGAAGCCCTAACTATTGGCCCTTTCGGCAACACCTACGAAGCAGATGTAGTCTCACCCGAAGCAGTTATGGGGGGGTTGCATGATAGAGATGTCTACAACCAAGGGGAATATCAAGTGGATCTAGCAACTAGAACAATACAACATGTTTATATCACTTATCATCTTAGATCTACTTCACACAGCTATAGATCAAATCTAACAGAGTAATGCAGTAGCAGAATATCAATGACAAATAATAAAACACCAATCACACATATGACACAAGATATACGNATATGAGCATACAGTTCTTGTTTGCGCTCTTAGCTAGCAGATCTTCTTTCTTCTCCTCTCTATGCTTCCCCTTCCTGCGCACCCAGCTGGAGATCTTACAATACCAGAAGGCTCTCACTATTAGCACTTCTCTCTCACATAGTAATACTAGAATGACAATGACGACACTCAATCATAACACCAACAACAACCCAACCCAAGTCCTCTTGACCTTTATTTATACATTACAATAGCTCATCGACATCCTTAGGTTGAAACCTAAGTGTCAAAAACCTAGATACCAAAACCCTAGGTGTCTAAAACCCTAGGTCAACTTGACCCGCGTTTTCAGGGCTTCGCCAGCCTGTCTTTCCTTCCTTCTCGCGCGGTGCTCCAAAGCATCCAACAGTGGCTTTTTCCGGTCGCTGAGTTGTCCACGATCCTTCTTCCTTGTTGATCTGTCATCCTCGATCTCCTCATCCAACGGATTGCTTCCTTTTACTTCGCTCCGTCTTTTCTGCTCTTTTACTCACTTCGACCCAGTGACAGTCACTGTGTCTTCTGCGCAGTTCGCATTTCGCCTTCTCTTCCTTGATCTTCGTTTGCTTCCATAACCAAGGGCCAACACTGCAGCTTCAAGGACTTCAACACATATTCTCTGCAGCTTCAAGGACTTCAGCAGCTTATTCTCTGCAGCTTCAAGGACTTCAGCAACTTCATTGGCACAAGAAGATATTCTCTGCAGCTTCAAGGACTTCAACACATATTCTTTGCAGCTTCAAGGACTTCAGCAGCTTATTCTCTGCAGCTTCAAGGACTTTTGTAGCTTCATTGGCACAAGAACATATTCTCTGCAGCTTCAAGGACGTGACTAGTAAGGAAACCAAACCGAATAGCTTCAAGGATGTGACCAGGAAACCAGACCGAATGTTTTTATGTGAGAAAACCTCTTGAAGAAAAACACAAGGGCACACTTGTCCTTTGGGGAAAGACTATGGAACTTCGATCTTCCATGTAATTGTTTTGTAATACCTAGCATAAACTTTGGTTAAACTATTGCAAAAATTGTATGGCATTAACTATAGCATTTAATGCCAGGGAAGTAATGCTAGAATTAGTTCTAGCATTACTTGACTTGAAAAAAATTATTCATAGAATTTGTGCTAGAGGATGCTTTAAAGATAAGGTTTTCTTCGCTTGTGCCTCGGTTTTCTTCGCTTGTGCCTCGGGAAGAGGCCAAATAAGACCTCCAACTGGAAACTTAGGTTAAAAGAAATGGAATTTTCAAGTTTAATGATATGAATTTTCAAAATTTTATCTTAAAACAAGAAAAGCTTATGGGTGTTTGTGCCAAAATAATACTAAGACTGAGAATCGATTACTGTAAGTCCATCAGCGCGAAGGGTAGGGACTAATAATTTAGTTTTATGACAAATCTTATATCAAATTTAAAGGATGATAAATAAAAAGGAAGCTTTGGTTTTCTCTACTCGAAAATTTTTAATTCCAAGTGAAATCTCATACATGATCAAGTCGATGATCTTATTTTGCAATTGTCGATTCCACCTCCTCGGTCCATTCAACCTTGTTAGTTCATTCAGGCCATTAATTCATATATATGATTTATAAGGTAGGAACTGAAGAAAAATAACCAAATAAAAAACACATGATTGATGGATAAGGGAATGAAGGAGCTTGAGTGATAGATGGATACCAATTATCAACTTCTCCATGCAAGACATTTACAAGGGATGATGTCCAAGCATCCATTGGAAACATATCTAATATGATTGCATTTACTCTACTACATAATGTTGGTGCCAAGTCCAAGCTAGTGCTTCATTGTGTCATCAACTCTAAATGTTGGAAACATATCTAATATGATTGCATTTACTCTACTACATAATGTTGGTGCCAAGTCCAAGGTAGTGCTTCATTGTGTCATCAACTCTAAATGTTGTAGTGCACCCTCTTAAGGCCTTCAAGTTTGTGTATGTGCATTTAGTACTTCTCCATGGCAAGCTTTGAGGGAAAACCTTGAAAGGAGGAGACATGTTATGTACCTCCATCTCCATGACCATGTTTATGTTATGTACTTCCATGCCCTTGTTATGACATTAGGTGTGTAATCAATGGGAAGACATTAAACGAGGTTTATTATAAGTTAGATATTAGATGATGTCATTCTTGTCTCAAATATGTGATAAATTTATAAGGTTATTAAATATTAGATGCCATTCTTGTCTTAAATATGTGATAGATTTATCATGTTACTACATATAAAATGTGTGTTAGTTAATGTAGTGTATAGAAATCATTAAATAAAGATTTAATATACTAATTAAAGTAATATAGCCAAATAATTAAATAACAAATGTGTGTTAGTTAATGTAGTGTATAGAAATCATTAAATAAAGATTTAATATACTAATTAAAGTAATATAGCCAAATAATTAAATAACATTCAACATTAATTAAGATAATATGACCAAATTATCAAAGAAGACCCAAACCCACTAATCGTTGTGATTAGGGTTAGGTCATTAAAAAAACCACTTATGACCCCTTAAGGCCAGACCAGAAAAGAGCTTTTGATTTTTGATTGTTGTTTGAGATTTTGCCCATTAAAAATTCCAAGGGGCACCTAGATGAATATAGTTTCTCAACACCCTCCAAACATCCATGTTCGTCCTTGGCTTACTAAAAAGTTTGAAAAAACAGTCCCATTCGGAATAGTCCATTCTACGAACCAAAAGACTCGCATTGTGGTCAAATCTACCGCTGCTGTACTTTTGCTGGGTTTTTGTGTTGAAGTCGTGAGTATTTTTTTTTAGCAAAACACTGCACGATTAATAAGATCAGTTGAAAACATGAGAGCGCAACCATCATATCAGACCGGATCAACCTTACAGAATCAACGGTGCCTTCATTGGAGAGTTGCACAAACCGATGAATGCGTGGAACAGTAAACAAAATATGCGCAACAAACTCCGTGTAATTGATCGGGAAGCAATATCCAGCCTACTACGCAGCATTGAATGCTACAGCAGGTGGATTATGGACCGTCATATCCGAAAGCAATTCAGGCATTGTCAGACTTCACCTAGAACCAAATCAATATCCAAATCAATATTTGCAGATTTTATATCTGCGGGGAATCCAAGGTAGTGAAGCAAGGTAATGAAGGTCAACTACTGGCTGACTTCATGTGCAAGAAAGAAAATAATGAATTGAGTACTGGGAAGCCTCCACCTTTTGATTTGATGGGAAGAGTGTATTTTGGTTTTAAGTTATTGCGAAATCATCTCATCGATTATATTGGTTTGTCAAGCTCATTATGCCTGAATTGTTTGCTACACTTCTTCCTTTCCATCATGATTCAAAGACACTTTAAGATCGACTTAAAATAGATAAATATATATTTGCCCTTTGGTCACACCTATTCTCCTATATAAAATAGATAAATATATATTTGCCCTTTGGTCACACCTATTCTCCTATATGGCTCTGAGATTTAGAGAACATATTTTAGATCAACAAATCATAATAAAATATAAGGGTATTTGTCTTCATGTTGTCCAAACGTTTTCAAGCTAAGAGATTGGTTCATTGGGTCATCATTCTTGTGGAGTTTGGCACTGCCCACTTATATTGTTTTAGTGATATCCTAGATGGTGACAGTGATACACAAGTTTAAGAGGATGTCCAACTCCAACTCCTTGTTCAGTTTTCTAAGGTACCCATATCTAGCTCTCATGTCCTCTATGTAGTAAGGATAACATGGATTAGACTTTTATTGGTATACCATAGCTTCTTCGCAACTTCGTCTACTTGATCTCGATATGGATATGCCACCTCCACACACATTCTCGATGGATGCTTTAGATCTTTCCAAGAGAGAGATAAATAAGGGAATTCATGTTGAGATCTATAGAGCCTACCTTTGGTCCATATGGAACACCTTTCCCCAAAGCTCCATCACTACTCTAGTTTATATCTTCACTTCAGGGATGGACTCATCAAACCTCATGGGTACACTAAAGTCTAGTACCTCGCAGTATGAGAACTCCTCTAGCACAACTCAAGCTTTGATCCCATCAACTTCACATTGAGACAAACCACCATATTCCCTAAGAGCATTATACATGTTAGATATGTTCTTTAGAGCAAGAGATTGAGGCACAATTTGTATTCAAATGCTCCCCCTAGTATGAGATCAAAGGTCGATTATGTTTTATCTCCAAGGACTCACGTAACTCCCTCAAGGCATTCATGGTTTAAGAGGACCAAAGGCACTTAGCCCTTTTCTTCCATAGGATGTTCTGCTTGGGCCAACTACTTTCCGCAAACATATTGTTCAAACTGACTTGTACTCACTGATTACTCCCTTCTTCCAACCTTCTCACACCCTGAGTAGGTAGAGACCCTATGACCAACATCTTAGTTCAGGTGGTAGAGATGTAAGGCATTACAGTGACCCATGATACCATTAGCCTTACACACATTACACACTCTTTTACAACCTTGAATGTTAGAAATGTTCTTCCAATATAACAAGATTATTTTCTTTCTATGAAACTTTCTTCTCCATAAGCCTCTTTGATGTTCTCTATTTTGATGGTCTTGAGCTTCCTTTTATTGGGTGTTTCTTATCTTACACTACGATAATGAATACCCAATGATATTGTACCTAAATCTTCCTCGGACTCTCCAAGTTTTGAGCTACAAATTGAGAAAGAAAGATGAAGAGAAATGTGAAACTAGGATTGTGGAGGTCTCTTGGATAAGAGCAGAGGTTTTTGAATGAAGTTCTATCAACAGACGAGGACCTTGGCAATAGAGGACATTCAAGTATCGATGTGCTTGGATCCATAAATTGTAATATATAAATACTGTGTACGGCCTAAGTGGGCCTAATGGTTAAAAACATGTGTTTTCTCCTTGAAGGTCACGGGTTCAAATCCAAAGGGGGGTAGGGTATGTACACCTCCGTAGACTTTAGCAGTCAAACCATTGCGCGGAGGGGGTCCCTTGTCCCACAAACAAGGGGGTCCCATACACCAATTGGTGTCTAGCTTAGTTGTGACCTCAAAAATAGATTATTATTATTATTATTATTATGAAGCTCCCCTCTCCACTTGTGTGGCATTGTTGTTGAGCATATAGAGTGTGTATCATCCCATCATAGTGCAGGAGAAAGCATGAGGGTGTAAAATGTGTCTAGAACGCATGCAAGTGGTCGTAAGTGTATATATAATCACCTACCTCTCAAACGGGAATTTCAATAACTGTTATTACAATAACTATTACGTGTATAGAAGAAATTATCACATGAACTAATTTTTAAAAGCACCTTTGCATTATCATTGAAGTGATTTTGTAGGCTCAATTGGTTAACCATAATATAATGGAGAGTGAGCCTATTGAGTTCTAGAGTTGGGTCATCCTCAATTCATGCACTCTAATTATAATGTTTATGGAACCTTTCAACTATACAACTTGCTTCTAGGTGGAGAGAGGTGGTTGTACTAGAAAAACATGAGGAGAGGGGAGTAGGGCAAGATGGCCTTTGAATATTAGTGAAAGTTACACAATGATGTGTTGTGTTTAGACAAAGAGAAATAATAATTACATGTGAGTGGTATGAATTTACTACAATTTTTCACTTTTGTTCATCTAAAGGTGTAATGAGATGACCACTTGTATGTACATGTTGGTTGTTAGGATGAAATATTATCCTTCTACACTATCTCTTACATTTGTGTAGATTAAAAGAAATTAAGATAGAACCTATAAGCAAGAAGATAATGAAAGGAATTGGACTTAAGAACTAAATGGTTTAGTGTTTTTAATCAAATGGTATTGTGGTGAATTCCCCCTGCAGACAGGTGAAACCCCCCTTGGATCAAGACCCCTTATTTGATCCAAGACAGAAGGGAAACAAATGGTAACTACTTTCCTTTAAGATCTATTTCTACAAGTAGGATAGAAGAGAGAAATGAATGGCACACCTTTTTATGATGGTTTTCCTTGCCGCTCTAGCCTTCCAACCTTGATATCCAAGCTCCTAGGCGCAAGAAAAGACCTGCAAAAGAACAAGACGATATCCCTTTCTTCCACACTATAATGTTAAGTAAAAACAGATATATCTACGATGATTTTTACAACAATAGACATGTAAATACTTGAATGCATAAACATGAAAGGAATAGGCCAAGTTATATATTAATGGAAAGCAATAATGAAGCACTTACAATCAAAGTAGATGTTGTAGCAACCTCCTCCAGACTCTCTGTTCCATCCCCTTGTATCTCACACAATCATAAGTATGATGTTCTTCAATTATCTGCCCCTTTCACTCAAGCATGACCCTCATTATATAGTGGTTTGAGGCATAACAACTTTGAGATATCTTGGGAAAATGGTTGAGAATTTAGCTCATGAGGTTGGGATTTGGTTCCTAGGATGGAGCAAAGATATATGACTCAAATCCTTGACCCAAACAAACTCAGATCTCCCCAAATATTTCCCTTAGAAAAAGGTGGAAAAGTTTCAACCTCTTCATCGCTCCCTTAACACTGAGTACAGGGCAACTATCACTCCCTAAGACACTCTAGGGTGGCAATAGTCTAGATTTCATCACTCCTCGTGTATGGGAAAGGGGGCGATGATCCTCAAATATGGTCAAAATCTTAAGTAAAAGTGTATATTTTTGACCTCCAACCAATAGGTTTCTCTTCCAATTTGTCTAGGGGATACATTATTCATTTTTTCATGGTGACAAAGTTGTGACATTTAAGTGTGACACTTATATGTATGGCATATGTGACACTAGTATGATATTTGGTGATGTGATACTTACGATACTTAGGTATGACACTTAATAATTCACCATTTGTGACACTTATGATACTTACGACACTAAAGTGCGGCATTTGAGAGTGTGACACTTAGGTGTGTAACAGATGCCTCCTAAAGTATGAGGTCAGAAGAGAAGTTGATGGCCGAAATACTTTACAAAAATATGCATGTGAAGATGTTGGAATAGGAGAGTTGGATGAAAGCTGCAAACAAACATCAAACCATATATATCTTCCCTGAGGCAGGCATACATATGCTCGGGATACATACTAACTCAAAGCATGGTCACCGACCAATACATTGTGGATACACGAAAACACTAACTAAGGATATGGCCACCAAAGATACAATGTGGATCCATATCTCCGTGACTCAATCAGGTCGTAGCCACGAAAGAATACACAGTGGAACTATGATATGAAAAAACATAGCCATGGACCAATACAAAGTGGATCTATGTGACAACATATATATCAATGAAATCGCTAGCATGATGACCATATTGGAATCTTCCAAGTACTCAGACAATCTTCATCGCAACCTAAGTGAGGCATGTAATAAAGGTGTAATCCCGGGGTCTTCGTCACATTCTAGAATAGTACAAATCTAACCATGTGAATAGATGTGTTGATGTTGAACATGGTAGAAACCACTTGAATACCAGTCATTGATGTATACCGTTAACAAGTGTGAGGGAAATCACCAAATATGACAATGACTCCCAAGGTACTCTAGTACATTCCACCAAATGTGAATAAATGAGTTGAAGTTGAACATTCATGGAATCATTCGATCAGAGGCCAATGATGTAAACCAACTATAAAAAGCAGGGAGACCTACCATTTAGGCATGCATGTTCCAAGGTACTAACAGGTTTCTAAGCCTAATTCTTGTATAATGTGTTGGCGTCGACAGAAAAAGACTCGTCGAAAGAGGGCCATGATGTTTCCCCCATTATCGACATGAAACTGACACACGAAAGTGATGTAGGATGATAGATTAAATGAGTATGGACTAACATGAGGATGAAAGTTGATAATACTGCAGAGTGGTTGGTTTGAAGTGAAATTTCCCTTGAACATTGTGAGGCACGACAAATGACTTGGCAGCATTGACTCGACGAGAGATAGACCAAAACATAGTGCATCGATAACTGAGGCACTCTTCGAGTGAGCCGAAGGAGTATGAGGACTCATAGGATTGGTATGACTCAGAGACAAGTAGATTACCCAACTGTGAGACAAGACACAAACAGGTGCCATGTTCAAGGGAAACAACGAACAACTGCCATAACACTTTTCAGAACTC
>SNQJ01S0147822.1:0-12888 GCA_010110895.2 Picea sitchensis
CGCAGCTTGGATAAAAAATATGAGACCCAGGGTCTTCAATTCCGTCACCTGAAAGTATGAATCTAGCCATGCGATTACATGTGCTGAAGTCAAACATGGTAGAAACCACTTGATTACCGGTCATTGATGAAAACCGTTAACAAGTGCGAGGGAAATCACCATTGATGTAAATGACTCCCAAGGTACTGAAGTACAATCTAAATGAACGTGAATGAATGAGCTGACGTCGAGCACTCAGTGGAATCTCTCAATTAGGGATCAATGATGTGAAACCCTTGTCGAAAGCGAAGAGACCTGCCATTAAGGCATGCAGGTTCCAAGGTACTAAATGATTTCTAAGTCTTATTTTCGGATAATGAGTTGGAGTCGACGGAACAAGACTCCTCACAGGAGGGCCTTGACGTATCCCTCATCAATGACATGAAATAAGTAACAGATTTTGAGGATGAAACAAAGTATGAAGACAGGTCGAAACAGACACAGGGAAGGCCGACATAGTAAGAATGGACAACTACAGATGGCCGACTCAATAGAGGGCTTGTTTGGAATTCTCTTAACATATGAATGACACGACCAAGGACTTGGCAGCACTGACTCAAAGATGACCCAAGATATGACCTTGTAGCAAGTCGAACGAGAGACAAATGGATTTTCCAACCCAGATTCAAATGACGAATGGGGGATGTCATGTTCAAGAGCGACGCTTATTGCCATTAATATGAATGCGAAAATACATCCCTTTCCCAAAATTTCCCCCACCATGTCTGGCGAGTACCTCTTTATTTTTACACAAGCTTGAGGAGGATAACATATGCTTGTCGATGTAAGCTCATCCTTCGGAGTATATTTAACGAGCCCTAGGAAGCAGTGGCTCGGTCCCATATGGGCCTTTCGATGTTTGTTTTACGAGTCCAAAGAAAGAAAACTCGAGGTTTTTCATGTTTTGAGAGTCTAAAAAATGCTTAAAGAGAACTCTCCCAGTTCCTTTTTCGTAAATAAGTTCGACGAGACCGAAAAAGTGATAAACTATCGCCCGTCGAACGTTTTCTTCAAATACTTTAACGAGCGTGAAGAGAACAATATCACTCGACAATCTTTTCGTTTTTATGGAGCGTGAAAAGAGCTTAAAGGATACTCCTTTAAGTTCGTTGTTTTCATGTTATCATGACGAGTACGAAAAGACGAGAAAAAGTATACTCGGTTACGTTCTCATATATTTTCGAGTGCAAGAACGAACGAAGACTGAGCTCGAGGTTTTGCCTACAAAAACCCTAAAAAAACAGTCGTACATGCAACAAAAAGAAAAAACACCTGTACCCCCTCGCTCGGACTTCGAAGTTGCTATATCTGCAAAAACCATACTCACAAGGCTATTAGGGCATTAGGTTTTATAAGCAAAACAATAAAAATAATATAAAAAATCAATAAAAAATAGTAAAAGTGAATAAATATGGGTAAAAAGGGCTTTTTACCATTTCATTGTGATTTTGCCAAAAACTTGTCCAACATACCTCATTTTTCCCCAAATTTCTTTGCTCGATTGTGCGAGGCACAAGCGATCATTCGACGAACCATTTCAGCCAACGAGGTAAGCTCTTGATCCTTTAACTTTTCCATGGTTTATTTTTAGTTTTTATTGGCAATTTTTTGGGTTTTAAGTCCATTTTAAGGTCAGACCATGCTCTTGAGTGTTCTCGCAGGTGGCCTTCAAGGCACCTGCGAGAATCTTTCACTATGCAAAAGGGCCACCTGTGGGGGCCGAAAAATGGATTTTGAAGTAAGGTTTTTCTCAATAAAAATTATGCAAGAGTTTAAAACAAGTTGCTAACTCCCCTCTCATGGCTCTTTTCCAGGTGTTTGGCCATCACAATGTTGGAATGGAGAGAAGGGGAACATGAGGAGGATGATGCCATTGCCGGGAATGACCCAGGTACAATCGCCACCCTCCAGGATTGTCAGCTCTTGAAATTCTTTAGGATTTCGGGCATGAGAGCCCAACTCAGGTTGTTGGAATACCTGGTCCACATGTGGGACGTGGACCAACAGTTTTCACGTGGGAGTCCATACGCTGACCCTAGATATCGAGGATATCTATTTTCTAACGAGGTTGTCACAACGTGGATACTATGCTACTTTGATTGGAGGTAGAGGCGCCAGACTCCCTATGAGCGAGTATTGTCGCTGATATTATGTTTCGGAGGCAGAGAGAAGCAAAGGTAAGGTTGCCATTTGGGGGTCCGAGATTTGACCCTGCGGACCATCTTTTTTACTATTGCACGCATGGCTGGGAGCGCAGCTCCGCACATGGCTCTCCAGAGCTATTTCCAATACACCATAGAGTGCACAGAGCCTTGGGTCTTCAAATGGTCGGATGCAGTTCTCCGCAGTATGAAGAGACAATTGATGAAGTGCAAAAATGGTGACTTGAAGTAGTTTGGGTACGAATCACTTTTGGTGTCATTCTTCCTCGAGAGGGTCCCACTACTGCGATTACAGGTTGATTGGGGTTTACCAGCCCCACAGGATCCGAGGATGCTGAGGTGGTGCAACCTCATGGCTCAACACGTAGTAGGGCCTATAATCAAGTATAATGATTCATTTTTCGACTGGTTGCGGCCGCAGATGATGATGATTGACGACTATGCATATGCTGGTCTAGATTTTCGAGGGGATTCGGATTTGGCCCTGCTTGAGGATGCTCAGTGGGGTGACTTAGGTAAGAAGTACACATTTTGTTCTTTTTAAATGTTTTTGCAAATTTTATCATATGAAATGTTTTTGTGTTTATCCAAGAACTAATCCAAAAATATCTTTTTGATGACACAGATTTGGGGCCATATCGACCTCCAAGAACGTCTCCTATTTAACGACGAGGAGAAGAAGCTCCAGTGGCGAGATGGGATGTCGAAGACTATGAGGCAGTGGAGCATAACTTGGAGGGGTTGACCGCGGACATCCCAGACATTGCTATTGGGGAGATTCCAAGAAGTTATCAGTGCCATACTNCATATGAAATGTTTTTGTGTTTATCTAAGAACTAATCCAAAAATTTCTTTTTGATGACACAACTGTGGGGCCATATCGACCTCTAGGAACGTCTCCTATTCAACAGTGAGGAGAAGCAGCTCTAGTGGAAAGATGGGATGCCGAAGACTACGAGGCAGTGGAGCAGAACTTGGAGGGGTTGACCGCAGATGTCCCGGATATTACTATTGGGGAGATTCTGAGATGTTACTAGCGCCATACTGTGGGCGTGTCCAAGTCTCTTAGTCGACTTCATCGTAGGGTAACCTGAGGAGTTGTGTGTTATCGTGAGCTTCATCCGTGACGTTATTTTGTAGAATCTATGGGCTTCGTATTTTTGAGATTTTGGTCCTTGGATATAAACTTTTTGTAAAAACTTTTGATCATTATATACATATATACGGCTTCTACCGGCTTATTTTGTATGGTGTTATACATGTGATGTGTGATTGGTTTATAAATGGCCCAAATGTCTGTCTAGCACATAGTTAGCTAATGCATCAGTCAATGTATTTAGACATCTAGGAATGTGTTGATACTCAATATAATCAAAATAACGTTCCAAGAGGCGAATTCGTAAATATACCCATAATAAAGTAGGACTTCGAATAGCATAGACATTACTTAGCTGCAATACTACTAGCTGCGAATCGAGTCGTATAACCAGGTGGCAGATATCGAGCGAAATAACATCAAACAACAATTCAATGATGACGCTGTATTCCGCAATATTATTGGTCGCACGACCAAGGCACACACCTCGCAGATTGATAAGTTCGTTTGTAGGTGCATAAATTGCCCATGCAGTAGAAGCAAGGTTCTGAGTACTACGGCTAGCGCCATTGGCGAAGCCAATGTGGGGTGACGAAGACTCCGACATCTAGAAACCAAGCACAACGTAAGATAAGCGGTCGGGGGCAGAGACCAAATAACGAAAAAGCACACAAAAAGTATGATACAATAAAATACAAGCACTCATGCACATGTGATCTTAGGCATAGTACTTCTTTAAGTACAAACCATTTCTGGGTTCACTCAAAGGGATGTCGTCATAGTCCTCCAACTCGTAAGCTCCTTTCTCCAAAACTCGTCTGACGATATAAGGATCTCGCCACATAGCTTCAATTTTTTTGGCTCCTAGCATATCCCGATCTTGTTCGTAAAGGAGAACCAGATCACCTTCGGAGAAAATGCGTGGCCTGACATGTTTGTCGTATTGGGATTTGATGCGTTTCTTCTGTGCTTCTATAACTAGGGTGGCATCACGACGGGTTTCATCTAATTGCATAAGATACAATAGACATTCTTCTTCGGCAGAAGTGTTTGGGAGAAGTTTGACGATTAGTTTTAGCGAGGGTATCTCACATTCAATCGGCAAGATGGCTTCTAGACCATAGACTAACTGGAATGGTGTAAACCCGGTAGCAGACTTAACGGATGTTCGGTAAGCCCACAATGCTGAAAAAAACATCATGTGCCAACTCGTTCTATGAATACCCATCATTCATCGAAGCATGGTAATGAGGACCTTATTTATTGCTTCAACTTGGCCGTTGGCTTGTGGGTAATAGGGTGTTGAGTTTTCATGGCGAAGACCCAACTTTTCAGTGAGTTCAGACATCATGAAGTTTCTAAAGTGGCTACCGTGATCAGTAACAATAGCCTAAGGACCACCAAAACGAGCAATGATGTGATTGAATATGAATAATGTTGTAGTCTTTCCGGTATTGTCGAATGTTGGCATCGCCTCGGCCCATTTCATAAAATAATCTACGGCTACAATAATGTATCCATGCCCCTCGACCGAGTGAGGGTGACATGTCATGAAATCGATACCCCATTTCGCAAAAGGACCAACGGAGACCACAGGGTGTAAAGGAGCAGGGTTCGATCGTATTTTATTGTTGTAGGTTTGGCAAGCGTGGCATTTTTGGATGACAATTATAAAATCGTTGAATAAAGAAGGCCAAAAATACCCTGCTCGTAAGATCTTTTGGGCAGTAGCATACCTAGACATGTGACCACCACAGGCTCTAGAATGGAAATCATTTAGGGCTTTCTCAACTTCATCAAATGTGAGGCAGCGTCGAAAAACAGAGTCAATCCCACGACGATAAAGAGTGTCACCGAGGATAATATACTGACGGGCTTGGTAGCGTATTCAATGACGGTTAGGGTTGGACAAAGTGGGCCGAAAAGTCTGGGTCTAGAGATATATGATGATATCTCCGTACCAAAGGTCATCGAAACTGATCAGGAAAAGGGATTCATCGGGTAATGAATCTGCTGCTACATTTTCCATCTCAGAGTAGGGAAGGTTGCATATCAACTCGGTAAACACCAAGGATTTCTTGGACTTAGCGTGTTCGAATTCTAAGTCAAACTCCTGGAGTATTACGATCCGTTTGGAGTATTTTCCCCCTAGCAATTGGCGTTTAAGAATGTGTTGCATAGGGTTGCAGTTAGAAATTACCGTAGTCTTGCGAGAAAGGATATGGTGCCGAAAATGTTGGAAATCTTGGACGGCTACCAAGGCCATTTTTTCAACATGTAAATACTTGGTTTCGGTAGTCATGAGACTCCGACTCAAGTAATAGATGACATGTTCATCATGAGAATCATCCTTTTGGATGAGAACCATAGCGATGGTATAGTCCGAGGCTACGAGGTAAAGGAAATAATCCTGACTATAATCAGGTGGGAAGAGTAGAGGGGTACGTGTCAAAGACAGTTTCAAAGCTTCGAAAGCTTTGTTGGCAGTGGTATCCCATACGAACTCAGAACCTTTCTTAAGCAGTCGCGTAAATCCAAGAGTTAGCTCAGTATAGTTCGGGATGAAACGATGGAGAAAGTTTGCCTTCCCTTGCAAACTTTGTAACTAGCGAAGCGAGGAAGGAGGAGGGAGATTGAGAATTTCCTCGGCCTTCAATGGATCTACCCCGATTCCTTGACGTGAAACAATAAAGCCCAGAAGTCGATCAGATTCTACGCAGAAAACACATTTGTGGGGATTCAAGCGTATATGGTAAAACTGACATCGAAGAAAAATGGCATGGAGGTGTATTGGATGATCTATACGGTGCATGGAATGAGCAGATATGGCTGCACGATGTGCTTTATATCGTGAAAGGCGTAAGACATAGCACATTGAAAGGTGGCACTGACATTCTTTAAACTGAATGTAAGTTTCCTATAGGTGAAAGTGCCCCAAGGACAAATAAAAGTGGTCTTGTGTTGGTCCGCGGGTACGATATTGATTTTATTATATCCAGAGAAACTGTCCATCAGAGAGAAGATTTCACTTCTGGCACAATTGTTGACAATCTGGTCAACGAATTGGGTAGGAAAGTTGTCTTTAGAACAAGCTTTGTTAATGTCCCTATAATCAACGCACACACGGATTTTTCCTTGTTTCTTGTCAATCAGAACAAGATTGGAAACCCAGTCAGTTAGAGCCACAGGGTAAATGAAGCCAACCTTAAGAAGTTTCTCAACTTCAAGCTTGATAACAGCTGCTTTACGTGGGTGGACCGGACGAAGTCGTTGCCGGACGGGTTTAGCGCCTGGGTATGTCTTAATTTCATGTACCACAATGTCAGGATCAATGCCCAACATTTCTTCATAGCTCCATGCAAAGGCATCACAAAATTCTTGGAACAGAGATTTGTAGGTGACCACTTCGTCATGGGAACATGAAGCTCCGATATGCACATTTTCGACAATTCCAGGTTTTATGGATATGTCGAAGGGGAGGGTGGGTGAGATATTACTTAAGTTCCCTTCGTAGAACAGATCGTGTGTAGACTTGGGAACGATAGAAATGACGACAACGGTCGACGGGGTCGAGATCCGTTGGTAACCCTTGATGGTGTGTTGTTCCAGGAAGAGGATGGAATGATGATGTCCATCGTCCCAAGGGGTGTCTTCCATGGACATAACAGACATAATCATCTCATCCGTGGGAAAAATGACGCGGAATGGGTCTGGAGATAAATCACCAAGAGAGGGGGTAGAAGGGAATGCCAATTGAATGGCTTGATAAGCGGATTCGACCAGACTCAAAGGCATTTTTTCACCATAATGAAGATGATCGCCGAAATTGGGCACCATCCATGGGTCGTAAGATGCAGGGGTTCCGTGAACAGAGGTGGAGATCATGTTGATCGAGGCGACAAACGGATGTGGAACATCGGGTGGTGGGATGGGGAAAGTACCCATCAACGAGGAATCTTTAAGAAGACCCACACCGACGTTCTCGTATCCAGGGTTTTTTTTTGCAATGAACGATACGTTGTCGATACGTGCATCGGAGTGAAAGAAGGCCAATTGGTCTACGGTAACTACTTTTCCTTGATGTGGGAAACACATGACATGGAAAAGAGTGGACACAATTGTACACATGGAATCGATCTAGCTACGGCCAAGTAGAAGGTTGTAATCGAGAGGAGCATCAAATACCTCCACTTCAATGTTGACTGTTTTGCCTTCTAATGTAATATGCAATGAAGGGAGTACACCGTAAGGCTTAAAACCAGAGCCATTGAAGGCTTTGAGCGTGTTGTGGGATTCAGTCAAAGGAGGAGAGCCGATGGCTTTCCAGTAGGTAATAGACATGACACACGTCGAGGCACCCTCATCAATAACTGTTCTACAAATGTTTTTGTCGGAGACAATAACTTGTATTTGGAATGCAAGTTGAAGGGGTAACCTTGGAATGTGATCTTCCAAGTAAAAAATTATTAAATTCGTATTCGTAGGGTCGATTCCACCAATAGCTTTCAACAGTGCCTTCGATTGTATATGACAACTCTGAAGGACTTCGAGGGATGACATCACGGACGGTGCTTGGGCCAGATCTTCGACAATACTGTAGTTTTGGGCAGCACGTGCATGGGGATTGAAAGCCAATTTTCGAACAACACCCTTTGGGGGAGGGTGAAGAACTGTATCTAGGCTCGGTCGTTCAAGATGAAGAGGATCGTTGGTAGGTGGAATCATGGGAGATGGTTGGACCAATGAAGGAGGTATTGCATCAACCTTCTCTTTGGAGGAAGAATAATCTTTGGCTAGAGTGGTAAGTGTGACATCATTCTTCTTTGAATCACCTGTACACATTAAGACATAGGATGTATTGGAGGGGGAAGGTTGGTCATGAATGACCAATTGGGCCTGTTGTTGAAAAGGGAAGGGTTGTGACAATACGATCGGAGTGGGGGGTTCCGTGGCCCCTTGAAAGAACTTAGTAACCTCGACTCATCGTGGACAATCCTTAGTGTAGTGATCATCACCACAAATAAGACAAGGGTACCGGGGTTTGCGCTTATCCCTATCGTCAACAGGTGGTGTTTTGGTTTTCTCAGATTGTGGATTATTTTTATCCTCCTTGTTCTTACCCTTTCCTTTTTTGGATTTATTTTTGCCGGTGGGGGTAGATTGAACAGAGTTTACCTCAGAAGTTTTGCCGGTGGGAGGGGTAGGAGATAGAGCATTTTGAACATTAGAAGAAATGGATTTGGGGTTGTTGCTAGAGGTTTGGACGGAATGAAGTTGGGCATGGAAAGCGCCAATCACATCGTCAGCTGCATGAGAAGCAGCGGGAGCGGTTGAAGTAGCAGAAGTAGAAGGATGAGGTGTGTCAGGGAGTAAGTCATAAAGAGTATCCATTTGTGAGTAAATGAGGTCTAGGTATTGGGCACGACTGATTGCCTGTTCTTCTGTGACAACTCCACCCATGGTGATGTCACGAGCGATGTCATTCATGAATGATTTCGTGAACCACTCTGCCAACAATTGATCGGGAAGTTCGAGTTTGATGAGATGTCATCTCCATCGCCACTCATGAATGTGATCAAAGATATGAGTGGCTTTGGTTTGTTTGAAAGAACTCAAAATTTCAGTTCCTGTTTCGTAGCGGATTGATAACTGGTAGTGGGTGAAGAAAGCCATAGCAAGGGTGTTGAAGTCAGTGAAGAAGCCTCGTGGTATATACCACTTTGCGACGGAACTTGTGAGGGTTCGCTGAAAAAGGCGTAAACGAATAGAGTCATCCATCAAGGAGTTGGATGAGCACCAAAGGTGAAAAGTCATTACATGATTGTTCGGGTCCTCTCCCGGTTTACCATCAAATTTAGGGATGTCGGATGGTAGTTTGGCCAGTATGGCGAGCCATTGAGGAGAGTGACGGATTAGATCATTTAAAATTCTCAATAGATCCGGGAGGTCCAGGGTGGCTAAGAAAGGTAACTGTATATTCACATGCGGGTACTGGTGACATTGGGGAGGGAGTCCCATCGGTAAACCAATGGGACCATAAGAAGTTTGCATATAATGTGAAGATCTGGGCAGATTCAGTTGTTGGTGTGGAGGCAAGTGATTCATAGGGTTGTACCCCTGAATAGGGGCGTGGGTTAGAGCATTTGAGCCCCAAATAGGATTAGACGTACCTGGATAGGGTTGGCCTATACTAGGGGGTATGTGGGAGCTAGCTTGAGGTTGTTTTCCCCCAGTCGAGTGAGGATTATGTTGAATAAGATAATTCCAATACTGGGCCAAGGATGGAGGTATGTTTTGTCCATAGGGCGGGGTAGGTGGGGGTTTCCCTCCAATCAGGGGTTTCCCTCCCAATTGGGATTTGTCCTGCAAAAGGGGGTTGGGTTTGGCCTCCTTGGTGAAATTGTCCACCAACAAGAATCTGGTAATTAGATTTGAAAGGTGGGATGGTGCCACTAGGATTGGTGCCTCCAATAGAAGATGGAAGAAGTCCTCTGAAAGGGGGTGGAGGAAGTGTCAGAATGAAATTGAGAATGAGATGGTGCCCAGAAGGAGTGGAAACACCAGGAGTCCCGGATGTGATTTGTGTAGGAGCGGGAATAGAAGCATTCAACGCATGATATTTGGGCGGAAGGGTTGGGGTGAATATGGGCGAGAGCGGTGTGCCAATGGAGGCTTGGCTAGCCACTGTAATCCCGGTGTGAGGACTCATAGTATCTGGTACCATTGTGTAATGGACCATTTGTAGAGGGATAGTCAAGATGTGGTTAGCTGGCAGAGCGTCTGTACCAGGAAAATAATAGGCAGTAGTAAAAGGTGTTGCATTTGGATTAGATGTTTCGGGAAGCTCAGGTGCGACAGTGATATGAACGCCTTCTCCTGAGCCAAAGAGATCCCGTCTAAAAATTCCAGTAGTCCAAAAAGGATCTTGACCCTCAGCTCCTATGAAAGGTTCGGTTGGTGATCCAGAAGACTGAACAACTATATCTCCTGAAGAATTCACTCGCACAATATGTCTCCTGGAGTAGGGAGGAAGTCAAAAGTCCTCTCAAGAATTGGTAATTCGGAACCATTATAGAGAGTTAGTTCTTTCCACTTGTGGAGTGGAAATGTATTGGACTTCACTTTGTTGAGGAGAGCCCTCGAGTGAGTTGGTAGGAAAGGGTTGAGAACCTTCCAGATCTTCTGAGGGTGAGCCTTGCATTCTACGTGAATGACGTGGAGGGTCAATTGTGATAGAGTAAGAATCTTACGAAAGAAATTCTATGGCCAACTTGGGTAAACAAATAGCATGTGCTAGTAAACTCTAGGAAGCAAAACCAAGCAAATAAGACCTTCCAATTCTGAAGTTACTAGTTGGTGATAAAATCCAACGTCGCGACGACGAGACAAGAAGGGGATGGGCTAGGGTGGAAAAGTTACGTTGACGACCTGCTTAACGAACTTATGCCATGGTGCAATCTCCCACACATAATCGTGGGTATACCCTCCAAGGAGCTCGAGTGAGTCTGGCCAACATCGATTCCAGGTGCCGTGAAGACTTACCCCTTCACAATTACCTTGTGTAAGACCCTAAGAAGGTAGGATACTAAGGTTACCACCAACAACAATGATGCCTGGGGGAACAGTCGACAGTCCGATCCACATGCAAGGGTAGGGTATCTAGCCCGAAATCAACTTGAGAGGCTTCCACTCATCATTGTGGGTATACCTTCAAGTGACCCCCGTAATACGTGCAATCTCTACATCGATATCAACAAAGCAGGGCGAGTAACTTTGTCAATATCAATGTAACCTCAGGTTTGACCCTTGTGTGAGAAGGGATTCCCAAAACAAAATGCTGCAAATGAAATTTGACACTCCTTATCACAACATGCTATTGTGTGTTTTGTGCTTTGGAGAGTGTGTCTCACTGCCTATTCCAAAGCTCTAGCTTGGCTAATGTTGGTGTAAAAGAGCCCTAGAAAAAATTACTAGTTGAATTTTAAAATTGCGCAATATTATTAAAGGTTGTTGCTTACTCAAAAGGAGACGGAAATGAAACCGATGTTGTGTAAGACTCTGACCCAACAATGCGTAAATAAGGATGAATGATACAAATTTTTTGTTCGATGAATCCTATTTACAGGAGGGAAAGAGGAGTTTTCTGGAACAATACGAACTACGATGTATGATCTTCTCTGAAATGTAATATCAAACAATCATGAACAATGCAAATTGCCTATTCGTTCTCTTTCAATACTTGAATGCCAATATTTTTTGAATACGAGGGTGCTTAAAAAAGAAAATGTCTTTAATTTTTTATTAGAAACCAAACAACAGGGATGGAACTAAGAAAGAACAAGCAACCAACGAAAAATAAATACACAACAAACACCCAAATCGATCTTTCAATGAAGATAAAAATAATAAACTGACAAGACCAGTCTCTTCAAATGCACATGGGTAGCAATTTTCCAAGTAATAAGCAATTGAAAAGGACAATTGATCTCAACTTTTAAACCAACCAAAGGCTCCCGACCAAACAAGCACTCGGATTTCAGAATCAAAGATTATACCCTTGTTAAGAAAAGGTCAAGAGGTAAAAATTGAGAAAAAATGAACAAGAAGAGCTTTCGATTTCCGAAAACTAATCATTTACGAGATTTGAAGTCAAGAAACATTCAATCACTGCCCATAAAAGTTCTTCCTAGACACACAAAAAAATTTGGGCATCTGAGGACACAAAAGACTTAATCCAAAATTTTTACAAGTGAGTTCGCAGGCTGGCAGTGGAGTACAGTGCGAGAATTAAGGATTCTTGCAGGCTAGACACAGGTAGGTTGCGAGAATTTCTCACTAAACTAAACACTAGGGTGCGAACTCCAGTGATTCTCACAGGCTATAGAAAGGTGCAGTGCGAGAAGGTCTGTAAGCAGGCAAATTTTGGAAAAAAGACAAAACTTCTGAGGGAACTTCTGGATCCAGGGAGTCTGTAAGGTCTCCTCAAGACTCAGAGATTGATTGGGAATGAAAAATGGTAGGTTAAGAGCAAATGGCCAAGAAAAAAACCACCAAAATGGGTTGTATCCCCAGTGGAGTCACCAATTTTGTTATCGGATAAATCGATAGGTGCGGACACTAACAGATCTCCCTAGATCCACCTAGATCTAGAACAAAACAGGAAAGGACACGACTCTTTCCCTAAGTTGTAGTCATTGAATCTACTAATAAGAAGGAACAAGTGACATACCTTTATATCACTTCCTTAGGTCTCTGTTGTTCCCGCTTCACTCCAGTGCTCTTGTGAAATCAGGTCCAAGACAATACAAACCAACCAACGTGAAGATAGAAAAGTATATTCAATGTCAACCTATGCATATGATCAAGGAGTTACACAATAAAATAAGAGTGATTTTATGGGAAAGGGACAAGCCGTTGTATTATATTAAATGAAAGTAGAAGATACAACCGGATCGCCTTGATGTCGCAAGCTTCTTTTCAGTGACCCTTGGTTCCAATACACACACTTTCTCTATCTTTGCACGAAGAAGGTTCGATACAACTTGATAGACCAAAAAGAGTCTCCAAGATTCTATCCAAGCAGGGTTCTTC
>SNQJ01S0147822.1:12898-36579 GCA_010110895.2 Picea sitchensis
GAGTGCATAACATGATTCTTTGAAAGATTTATTGCACTTGTGTTGTCACAAAGTATTGATATTGGATGATCGTATTCTACCTTAATATCTCTCAATGTATGCTTCATCCAAAGAAATTGTGTGCAACATAATGTTGTTGTTATATACTTGGGATTTGCTATGGATAGAGAAACTGGAGGTTGTTTCTTGCTCAACCAAGACACTAGACTATTGCCCAAAAAAAATTCTCCTCCATTTGCACTTTTCTTATCATCAACATTGCCCACCCAATCCACATCCATATATGTTGTTAGAGTAAAATATTCACCTCTTGAATACCACAATCTGAAGTCCAAGGTTCCCTTATATATTTGAATATTATTTTCACTACTCACGCATGAGTTTATTTTGGTGTAGCTTGAAACCATGCAACCAATCCTACTACTTGCAAAATGTCCAGCATTGATGTTGTCACATGTAATAAACTGCCAATCATTGACCTGTATAATGTTTGATTTGCTTCCGAAGATTCATCATCTTTGCTCAATTTACAACTTGTGACCATGGGTGTGTTGACTGGTGCACAATATTACATTCTAGATTTCTTCAACATTTCCACGATATACTTGGTTTGTGAAATGAATATGCCTTGTAAACTTTGTGTTCTTGTTGGCCCACAAAGGTCTGTATGTACAAGTTCCAATGGCTTTGATTTTGAGTATTCCTTTGACTTGAAGCTTGTTCTTGTCTGCTTCCCATGCTAACATTGCTTACAAATAATGTTTGAAGGTTTTGTGATCTTTGGCATGTCTGTCACTACTTGTTTAGCATTGATTTTCACTAGATTGTCAAAGTTCATATGGCCCATTCTTTTATTCCATAACCATCTTTTTTCATTTATTTGTCCCATATTGTGTTTTTCTCCTTTGATTTCATTGAGAATATATGCATTATTTGAGGTTCTATTTGCATTTGCTACTAATATTTCCAAGACTAGCTTTCTTATCCCACAACCTTGAGAATCAAATGTGAGAGGGTTTCCTTGATCACTCACTTGACTAACACTGAAAAGATTATGTTTCAAACCTTCAACATACAAGGCATTGTTTGTTTTAGTTTTTCCATTAGCAAGACTAAGAGTACCTTTTCCAGCTATTCTTGTGATATTATTATCTCCAAATGTTACACTGCCTTCATTTACTTCCTTCAAAGTGAGAAACTTGGTTTAGTCCCATGTCACGTGGCTTGAGAATCCATTGTCAATGTACCATTAATTTCCTTTATTTTGGGAATGAAGTGTAGTTTGTAGAAGCATATATTTCTCCTTCTTCTAGATCCTGCTTATTTTTCCAAACTTTTGTGGATTCTTTCTTTTGTTTGGAAAGGGTATCTTTTTTCATGTTTTGTCTAGTATATTCTACAATGCCACTTCTACAAAAATGTGCTATGTGCCCATAGTTGTTGCACTTATAACATACAACATTGTAATCAAATAAAGGGGCAAATGAACTATAATTTCTATTTGATAACCCATAAGTACTTTTGTCTTTGTTCCACACAAAATTATTACATGCTCTACAATCTATTTATTTATGACCAAAGCGGTTGCAAAAAAAAAACAAAATCCAAAGAAAGATTTCCGGTACCGAGTTGTGCGAGGCCACCTTGGTGGAAAATATATTATGAATTCGTCCTTGTTGCCCTTGTGAGGAAGGTCATGTTTCTGCAGGACATCATTCTCTTTCTTCTTGTTGCCTTCTTTTTTATGGAGATTTTGAGAACATCAACATAACTTTTAGGTTTTTCTTCATTCACCTTCTTTGGTGGCTTTGTAGCCTTAGAGTTTGAATTTTCTTTAGGATTCTTATGATTCTTATCATATCCAATACCAATATTAATGAATGGTGACCGTTGGAAATTGATGATATCATCTAAGTTTTCAACACTCTTTTCAAACTTCAATCTTTTATTCAACTGAGTAGTTGACTTCTCCAATTCCTTTCTTGATGAAACAATTTCAAATTCTAACTTTTCACATATCAATTCCTTTTCTTTTAGCTAGATTCTCACCACTTCTTCTGTCCTTTTTAAGTCTTCTAGTTGAATCTTTAGACTGATAATGGTGTTTTATGTTTCTTCAAGACTTTGTGATATTTTCACTTTTGAGTCATGATCATTCTTTTCATATTTCTGCAGTTGATCCTTTTGTTTGAAAATATATTTCTTAATCTTATTTATTTCACTTAAGGAACAAATGAGCTCTTCTCCAAGATCCACTCCCCCATCTTTTTCGACATTTTTCTCTCGTTTTTTTCTTTTCTTTTCTTTTTGAATCCATTGTTTTGTTCCCTTTGTCTTCATTTTTCAAGACATCAATCTTTGTTTTGATTGCAATAACGAGAGTTTATTCTCTATCACTATTGAAAATGCTTTCATTTCTCTCTTTAGACGAATCACTAACCCCTTTTGAGTAGAGACTCTTCTTTTGCTTATAAGAGTTCTTCTTTTCATGCTTGTCATGTTTTTGGTTCTTTTTGTGTTGATGATGTTTTCTACCTTTATTTACATGATGATATTCTTCATTGTCACTAATTTCATCTTTTGCATATGGACACTTAGCTGCAAAATGTCCAACTTTCCCATAGTTAAAGAATTTAAAGGGAAACTTACCTTTGTATTTTCCAAATCCCTTTTTGAGTTTTCTCCCCAAATGTGTTTCCTTTGTGTCTGATTCACAACTAAAACAATCGCTTAATTTGTTTTCTATGATCTTCATCTTATTTGATGCTTTGAAATTTGCTTCTTTCTTTGATGGATTTTATTTTTCAGTACTCATTTCATATGCAGTGAGAATCCCACACAATTCATACATTGTCAATTTATCAAGATCCTTCATTTATTCAATAGCGGAAACTTTGACTTCAAATCCTAAGGGGAGTGACCTTAACACCTTTTATACAATCATCGATTCTTCAACCATTTCACCAAGCCCTTTGATGGTGTTGATAATTTCATCCACATGGAGGAGATAGGCTGCAAAAGTTTCTTCATCTTTCATTTCTAAACTCTTGAACTGTCTTCTATGAGTTTGGAGATTTGCCTTCTTAACCTTGTCATCGCCTTCATAAATATTTTGAAGCTTGTCACGAATTTCTTTTTTCGATTCACAATGCATCACCTTGACAAAATCAGATTCTTCTACACCGCAAAAGATGGCATTCATGGCTTTTGCATTATTTTTACTAGGATTCTTCTGAGCCACATCTGTTGGCAGAGTTGTTGGGGTTGTATAGCTAGTCACGATTGATTTCTAAATATCAAACCCAAGAGCCATTAGATATGTTCGCATCCTTATACTCTAGAATGCATAGTTTGTTATGTCGAACAATGGAGCTATGTTTGTGGGGAAACCTTCCTTACTGGCCATGTGTGCTCCAGAGATCTACCTTCCAGTGGTTAGACAGTTTTTGAAGGAACCTTCTCTGATACCAATTGTTGAGGACACATATATTGAGAGGGGGGGGTGAATCATTATAAGAATTTTTTTTACTTATTTAAATTCGATCACCAAAATAAGACAATCACACATAAGATATTTCAACTATAGAACAAGAAACACAAGTTTTAGGTGGAAACCCCTTCATGAGAAAACCAAAAAAACTACTCTTTATAGCTCTCCTTAGGCATTAACCTACTGTTACAAACATTCATAGGCACCAACCTATTGTTACAAATATTCGTAGGCACCAACCTAATGGAGACACCAATCCCCATTGATACAAATCCTTGTACGCACCAACCTACTCTTATGAATCTTCATAGGAACCAACCTACTAGAGACACCAATCCCCACCGCTAAGCACCGACTTAGCAAGAGACATCAATCTCTTCGTTTGAGCAACACAATCCCTCAATTACAATTATGGCTTTCTTGAATATGACTTCTTCAAATAATCATTCATATTTCCTTTGTTATTCTTCTCGCACCTTCTTCACATACATATTTTTTCTTGAGAGGCTCCTCTTTATATAGGATGATATTGCTTTTCTACTCACACATATTTCCCTCCAATTCTTTTTGGATTTATAATTATTGGAGACCCTTCATAGAGAGTCGTGTCTATTTGAAAAGACATGTTGACCATTAATTAAATAATCAATTTGTTTCTATTCTCCCAAATCCGCCTTATCTCCTATAATCAAGGAATAAGTGCTCTTCCTCCTAGAAAATAAGAATTTACCTAAGATAAAAGTGGAATTTACCAATGAGTCCACGGTTTTGGAAACCCATGTTATTTTCCTATGGTATTACATATAGGAGAGAGATAATTATGCATGTACCCAACATAATCAACATCATCATCCCAAGTCATGAACATGTGGGTTAACCCTCTCTACATATGTTTATTAAAATAATAAACATATGTTGATTCAATCCAACGCTTGGTTAACTCATGTATATCACAACCTTTGTATTTATCACTACATGTGTATTGTTTCGTTTGACATCAATGACAATATTGCTAACAAGATGACCTCATATGATCTACAAGTATGATGCATGATGGACAATATTGGCATAGAGAACTTAACAAGATTTTATAAACTTGGGTGCTTGGGCTACATGTGGATCCAAGGAGTTTGGCACTCCACGCTTGGGGGTTGCAACAAATGTTAGAAGTACCTTTGGGAACAAGAATCCATGGATCAAAATTGCGGGATGCACATCCACCAGGAACATAACCATTGGACACACTTGTTGGGTGCACCCTTGCTAGGCACACTTGGACACCTTGGGCGCGCTTGTTGGTTGCTTGATACTTTGGGAGAAACACCATTGGAATTTGGATTGTCAACACACATGTCGTAAAGGGGGTAGATGCACCTTCAAGCATAGTTGAAGTTGGTAATGTGGGCACTTAGGTCCACTTTAGAGTGAAGGGGCTTGCAAGTGCAAGCCAAGTCTCATATAAAATGAGGATGCCTTTAAATTGCAAAGGCATAAGAGGAGAAGTCATTTACAAAGAGTGTAAAGGAGATCTTTATTTTGCTAAGTTCAAGGGTTGGAAAAATAGGGAAAATTGCACTGTAAGAGTGATAAGAAGAAGAATACAATACATGTACGAGGAAGGCTTGTGGTTATTTCAGTGGTTGGATTGTGCAAGTTTGTTGGGCGGTCAGTAAAAGAAAATATTGCCTTAGACTCATTTTACATTTGTAATAGAGTTGCAAGCAAAAGTTTACAATTCACATGTTGTATATCTATAAAATTCTTCGTATAATAAAGTTAAGGCACCTGCCTTTGGTGTGCATATACATGTGTGTTGTGGACTCCATTTGTGTTGGATGTTATTATTCCTTACTTTTCTTTGTGTTGGCTAAGTATTGAAATATTGGCTAAGTGTTAAAGTATTGTTGGGATGTTTTAAAGGCTGCAATTGAGAATGTGCTTACTGTAAAATGAACTTGGTTGATTAGGAATTAGTTGCATTTAGTATATTGTAGGTTAAGGTGAAGTTATGGGTAGACCTTAAGTGAAGAGTCATAGTCTAGTTGTACTAAACACTTTGGGATGAGTTGGCAGGAGTCCACAAGAGTGGCTTGAAGACTAGAAAATGTAAAATCAGTCTCTTGTTGTAGTATGCAATCAAGATAGTTCGTTTGCACAAAATGATGAGTTCTCTCATTGTTTTGAGAATGTTGCAGGCTTGAGGCAACAAAGTGAAACAAATATTTAAGACTTAGGTAGGTTTTTCAAATGTGCCTAGAAATCATAATCAAAAGGTCGTGGAATACCAAGATGGAAATTATGGCCATGGACATGGAACAATGAGATCAAGAGATTTGTGAGTTGTAGTAGGCACATGTGGAGAAGCTAGAGCAAACTAGCACACAAGTTAAAACTTGGGTTCAAAAGTTGTAGATTTTGACAAAAAAGTAGAGACTTGGGCATTTCCTAAGTTGGAATCATTCAAGATCAAGGATTCCTAAGATGGAAAAAACATCACAACAAGGAAGCAATACAAATTTCCTAAGTCTAGAGGTAAGAATGTTGCTTGTTTCCTTTGTTACGGGAATTAGTTTGCTATGGATTTTCCTTTGAGAAGAAGTTGGGAGAATTCGAAGTGAAACCAACTTTGAAGGTGAAGACAACAACCTTGGGAGAATCCCAAGTACAACATACTTCAAAGGCAATGTTGGAGGTTCTAGGTGCTTTGACAATAGGTTTGGGAAACTTTGCGGCAGAAGGTCATGAACATGGTTTGCAAGGTGAAGACATGTCAATGGTCTATATTTTGTGAATACATGTGGGTTGAAGGTGGAAGCCTTGGTAGACACCGATGTGACCCACAACTTTGTAAGTGAACAGATTGCTATATCACTTCATTGTAATCCTAAAAGCAACATGACCACATTTAAGGTGGTGAACTTTGCAATGAAGCCAACACCATGAGTAGCTTTTTCTACACCTTTGAAGGTTGGGAAATGGTTTTGCAGTTTGGAATTGACAATGGCTCCATTGGATAACCATACAATCATCTTGGGGCAATACTTTATCAATATTTCCAAAGCAATTCCTATGCCCCATGAGAGTTTCTAGATGTTCTTAGATGGAACCAAGACTTGTGGTGTCCCTATGATGATTAGAAAGAAGTTGGAAAGGATGCCAAGAATGTTAGTTATAAAGTTGATTGAGGAAAATAGTGAATCCACGGACAAGCCTTGTGTCATCTCATAATAGTAAGAAGAGATGGTTTTGGGTAGAGCTATTGAAATAATGTAACTGCAAAGTGTATTCTTATTATTATTTGATATATTATTCATTGGATCAATCCCCATTGTGGATTGATCATGTCAACTATTGTAATAGGACCAAATCCCCTTTTGCGGATTGGTCATAATGTAATTGTAAAAGGATAAAGAAGAAGTCAGCCCCAAAATATATTAAAGAGGCCTAGAATATAATAAAAGTGGTTATAACCACCCAGTTTGAGAAGTCGGCTCTGCCAATGAAGAGACACTTCACACGTGCCAGACTTGTATAAATAAGGAGGCTAGCACCTCACTTATACACACTTCACTTGTCCAGTTTGAGAGACAAGTTTCAGAGCTACAGTTGGAGAAGAGAGAGAGAGAGTTGTGCATCCTTAGGAGAGGAATTTCTGTTTCAGTTTGAGTTATCTCTTGGCATTGTATNCCTCTAGAGGGTTTCCCAGGATAAATGTTGTGTCTCTTGTGATTGTGTATTTCTCAGTGATCTTGTCTTATGTTGTTGTTATCTATTGAAATGCAAAGAACTCTAATAATGACTTAAACATTAACATGGTATTAGAGCCAAGCTGAAGAGAGCATCTTTCACAAGAAAAAAGTGAAAAACGTCACTGTTACCATACATGAAAATTAGGGCTTTTTGTTGGTGAGGTGTTTCAGCCCTAAAACCATCTAGAAAAATGTGCCCTCCCCCAAGGATCATTTTGGCACCTTCAGTGCACCTTTTCAGTGGCTAGATCTCCCGGAAAGTGAAACCCTAGTTTCACAAAGTACCAAAAAACTAGAGTACCAAAAGTACCAGAAAACCAGAAGCACCAGTCCATAAATCCACAGATCAAGTTTGAGGGGGTAAAAGTTGGATTTTCGAAAATCTGACTACACCAGCTTACTTGCCTCAACTCAGCGCATCTATCCCCTGGATCGGAATTTGAAAATTTGAAGTTTGAAAAATTAGGGTTTCCTCATAAAACCCTAAGTTGCAGTTGCAGTTACAGTTGCAGTTGCAGCCTTAGAACCAGTTGCAATTGCAGTACCAGTTGCAGTTGCAGTCACAGTACCAGTTGTAGTTGCAGCCGCAATACCAGTTGCAATCACCCTTGAAGTTTTTAAGAGTTGGTAATGATTACTGCTGCTCCCAGATGGAGCCACTACCTATAAATGCCATCAGAGGTATGTACTCACATATGTTTAAATGGTTAAACTTTAAAGAGTGTTTGCAGGAGAAGGGATCTCTTGCCATAGATCGAGAAGGATCTCAAGATCCAACACATTCAGAGGAATGATGCAACCCATAGATCGAAGGATCTCAAGATCCACATTCGTGAGGAATGATGCAACCTGTGTGTGATTATTCCATATGCATCTATTTGTTATGACATTATTTTGACTGTAGTTGCATGTTGTAGCTATGACCTTCATTCTAACCTTTGATCAAAAATTTGAGTCAAGGTATTAGATGATTAAAAGTTGAGATCATAGAACTTATCCTAACCCAACCTTTTGTCAAGATAGCTGCATTGTTCAAGACAAAAGACGTGCTGAAGAAAGCACCGTCATCTCTTGGAGGAAGGAGACCTCGTAGAAAAGAAAAGCAGCACTATCCCCAGGACAAGGCTCCAGGTTTGATTAATCAAGTTATTGGTGATTCAAAGGTACACACGAATGTTGATGACCATAGCTGAGATAACGCCTTTAGTAAAGTAATCATAAATTTGATAGCATGTGAGCCATTAGATAACAACCCTAAGGCCGGTGCCTAGTTGTAAATCCGATGTATAAAATGAATTGTAATATGTGTTATAGGTCGGTGAGCCAAGTTTGTATATAAGTCGGTAATATGTGATTGTTAGGCCGAGAGCCTATATTGGAGGCCATAACCGATTTTGTACCGTGCGCTGGCCAAATACATTAATAAATATAGACGCTTCACCACAAAACCACCATGAATGAGTGATGGGGAAATTGCTTCCATGTGAGGGCAAGGAATTAGGCTAGAAGGTGGGAAGAGGGGCTATGTTGCTTCCATGGGCCAAGCCTTCCAGGGTTTAAGCCTTGGGAATAATATTTTATTATTATTCCAAAAAGCCGCATGAATTATGTGAGTGCACTTTATCCTAAGTTTTTGGAAGGACAGGACTGGGAAGGGAATGCATGTCAATGGAACACATGTAGTTCCATTGCGACAAGTGTCGACCCCGGTGCATGCTAATAAAATGGCCAAGATGAGTCGAAAGGCCCCGCCTATCTAATCTCGACCGCCGCCGCAGTAACGAAGCCTCGGAGTGAGATTGACCTGAAGCCAGAGAACCGCGGCTTCCCTCGAAGTCGGGGTAAAAGCCTGCGTTTGGCTCAAAACCGTAAATCCTCCACTGGAAGCCGAAGCCTCGTGGTTCACAAAAGGACGTGGTTCACCCTCTATTCCTCGAAACCGGGAACCAAAGGTCATTCCGCGGTGGATTGTCGGTCGCGCGCCCCGGTGAACCAACACCGTGAGACCTTAAGCGCCCATTGCTAAGCCCTCGCTTTAAAGCCCGCATTTGTTTTCCGGGTTGGCTATGGTGGCCATGCGCAGTTGATTGCGCCGCGGTTTATCGTCCGCAAGCCTTTGATTGAGTCGGCGTAAGGACCTCTCCGGTGAGGGAGGCGGACCTGTTGGAAGAGAGGCAGTTTGTCGCCCCGGAGCAATTCTCTCTAGGTGAGAGAGAGTTTGCTAGGAAGGGCTTTCCCGTGAGAGTGTCCAACACCGCTGTGCTCGGAGACTTCTTCGATCCGCTCGCTGTCGGTAACTCAGAGGGAGGTTAGCATCAGCGCATCATGCTTGTGAAGGTGTATAATTCCAGGTGGAACATGCATGTAAATGTGGGAGTCCGGTAGTAGTGGAGTGTAAGATGGAATCTGGGAAGAACCGCTTTCTCTGCGGTTGTTTTCCCAGAACCCTCACCCTAGCCCTAGATTCCTCACACTCAGGAGCTTAGTCCCAGCCTTGGGGGTAACCATTGTCGAAATGGGAGCGAGCGCACTCATCGAGGTTCGTGGAAGGCCTGGTTGGTGGAATTACCACACTTGCTTCAAGATAAGTATCGATGATGTTTAATCATGTATTCCGCCGTGTATATCAATTTAATGTTAATAATATTGATTCACTTCATTACAAGAAATCTTATGTTTCATTCTAAGTTTAAATGAATCTCTTTGATTAAATGCATGTTACTATAATGTCAATATGAGCTATATACAAAGTGGTATTATAGGTTTTATTTTAAGAGTGATTTAGCCTTGGTAACCGAAAGGTGGTGTTACAATAGAGATAAATGATTAACTTAATCATTTGTCTAATACAACTAACAACTCCTCTAGGAAGAATCTCAGCAAGCAATTGAAGTTGCTATGGATAATGTTTGATCACAACACTATGAGAGTGTTGGACCTCATTGTGATTGTATTCCTTTTACCTTAATCTTTGCTCGCATAGTTACAAGTGATAGCCTAAAGGAGCTAACAGGATGTGATTTACCTTGCTATTACCTGAGCATTATCAAAAGTTGATATTACCTTGCTTGTCAAGCTTTGTTGATCTTGTTCCGGGTCACAGGTAATAACACTGAGGAAGCACATTGTAAGGTTGCGCGAAGGCAACGTATAAAGGAGAAACCTTAAAAGAAGCAATCATCATTGGAAAGAAGAAGGTGGCTTGTATAAGCCAAAGGGTCACCTGTAAGCTGCCATGACCTACACCATTGAGAATCCATGTGAACTTTGCACAGAATATTAGATCACATCAATTCAAGGTGCTACCATAATATATGCGCGGTCACAGTAAGCTTCATCAAAACTCAAGGTTGACCATAAAGGCGTATACAATGGACGTGCACTGCGTTGCTCATCAAGAACCCTTTTTTTTCCTAAGAGACAACAAAGCGTATGTATCCAGAACTCATTCATTCATATGTGTGTAGACCAATTCCATCGTTCTCCATTAGTGGGTATGCATATTATGTATCATTTATTGATGATTAATTTAGTAAGATCCGCTTACATCTCTTGAAATCTAAAGATGAAGTGTTCAACAAGTTCAAGGAATTAAAAGCCTTTTGATGTGAGAATCTTTCCAAAGAAAGATTAAGATACTCAGTCGAGAATTGAGGATGAGAAGATACCTCAAAAGAGTTTGTGAACTTAATCAAAGATGTTGGGACGAGGGAACTCATCACTAATTCCTATAATCCCAACAAACGGCAGTAGTTGAACAAAAAGAACGTTAACAAGAATGGAAGTTGTGAAGACTATGATCCATGATCAAGATCTTCCTATGTGCTTGGCGGGCGTAAGCAAATAATGACAACCGTATATATGCAAAAATGATTGTCCCATAGTGCACTTGGGTTCAAGACCGAAGCAGATGTTCACCGGAAAGAAGCTGTAGGTAATCCATCCCAAACATTTGGTTGCCTAGTATTTATTCATATACCTAAAGAGAAGAGAAATAAGTTTGAACCTTCGTGAAAGAAGGGAATATTTGTGGATAATCGCGGAGGTCTCCAAGGCCTTCGTAATCTATATATACTAAGTCACCACCAATGGAGATCAACAAGGATGACATTTGAGAAGATACCAAGAACTGAAGATGCCATCTTGAAGAAGTATATGAAGAGAACCCCGTAATCCCCAATACTGCAAAGAGGGAGGTTCCCGTGAGCCACGTATCCGAAGAGGGAAGTCGAATCCTCGAAGGAGGAAATTCTAGACCAAGATTATCGGTTCAAGAACTCTGCCGATGATCCATCCTCCATGTTAGCCATCTTGGGTTAGAGATTATTCAAGATGGAGAGAAGTACCGTGTTCCCTAAGGAACTACTTAGACAAAAGACCAAAGCCATTCTCCGCCATGGATTTGATGTGTGATCTTCTAAAAGAGGAGCCTACCGGCTTGGAAGAACTTATCCGTGATGAAAGATGGGCAGATACCATGACAGAGGGAATACCAATCCATAATAAAGAATGATGTATGGGAAGGCCTCTAATCAAGAGAGTAAAGACATGGTATCCTCCTAATGGCTCTTCAAAATAAAACATGCCGGGCCGATGTAGCATTGAGAAGTATAAATCAAGATTTGTCGCCTGTATTTTCTCAAAAGGAAGGCATCGACTATGAAGAGACATCTCTTAGAGCCGACACACTTCGATCGTAAATCCACTATAGCTCTCTTGCATGCCTAAGATGAAGTGGAAGTTACACTGCAATGGAAATAAGACAACCTCTCTAAATGGTGTCATCGAAGAGGAAGTGTATATAGAGCAACCTTAAGGATTTGAAGTTGAAGATAGGAAGTCTCATGTCCTTGTGGCAGGTTCCTTTATACGATTAAAGTAAGCCCCTTCTAGAGCTTGCGGCCACGATAGACAACTTTTCCGACGAGCTTAGGGCCTACCGGTACAAGACTCTAACCTCTAAATCGGTTGTTATGAACGATGAGCCAACAATACTATTATTGTATGTGGATAACTTATTCTTAACCGAGAAGAAAAGTTCACCAATGTAAGAAGAGACTTGCCTTAGAATTTGAAATGAAGTCACCTTGGCCTAATGCATTTATTCTTTGTGGTCTTGAGGTATGGCGAGTCCAAAAAGAATCTTCCCAACCAGCAGCGGCATAAAATAAATCCTAAAGAGATTTGACATGTTGGAATGCAAGTCCGTGAATACACCAATGGAAGCAAAAATGAAGTTGTTGGTTGACACTCGTTAGAATTGATTCACTCTCATGATGTACAAAACGTATTGATGGACTTGATGTAATTTGACGAACACCACCGCACCAAACATTTGTTTTGCCCCCAACACCTTGGAGTCAGCTTCAGAACCCGCACATGTTCACCTAGGTGGCTGCAAGATTACGGATGAGGTACCTTATGGGTACAATAGATTGTGATCTCACGGCGATGAAGATCAACATTTCACATTGAGTGGATATAATCATGCAGATTGGGGCAAGCCTGAGCAGGAAAAACACTTCGTGATGTTGTTTCGCTTTGGGGATCACCATGATCCGTGGCAGAAGAACCATCATTGTTCTCAAAGACATCTAAGAAGAATACATTGTTGCATGTTATACCACGGGGCTTAGTTATTTCGAAAGTTGACCGGTCTATTTGACCAGAGATTCAAGAAACCACGATCCCATGTGACAACCGTGAGCTTCCATAAAGATGACATAACCTAGATTCCATGATGCTCCACATAGATATTTGATATCATTTACATCCTCGCGACATGAAAGAGAGGAGCCATAAAGCCAGCAATTGCACCGATGACCAGCCGTCGAGGTTGATTCAAGCCCCTATCCGCTAAAGTTTTCCGAGAAATTCCCCGAGATAAGCTTGGTATAGTCCGAAAGGACCCTCCCTTGAAGGGGGAGTATATAATAGACACCTTTCTTCCGACCTTATGGTTGTGACGAAAGCAAGACCATGTGATATGACTAGTAATCGAAGCCCGCCCATAGTCATGGATGTAAAGCAATTTAGCACCCTCGCCTCGGGATCCATGGTTGTGACATAAAGCAAGATGTGTACCTTTCTTCCAACCAGATGGTTGTAACGTAAAGAAGGACGGCGACCAGTACCGCGGCTCGGGTTGTATAGCCGCCGACGCAAAAGCGAAGCCCAGTACTCGCTTCAACTGATGGTTGTGACATAAAGTGTGACATGTACCTTAAGCCTCCGACCGGATGAAGCCGTGACGTAGCAAGATGGTGTGATGAGATTCAGCAACTGCGGCTTCAGTCGGATAGATGACGGTGCTAGCCTAGTATCCCCGCTCCCATCTAATGGTTGTGACGAAAGTGCATGCATCTTGCTTCCCAGCTTGACAACCGTGGACGTAAAGAAAGATGATGAGATGTGACTTGCAATCGAAAGCCCAGCCTTGATAGTTGTGGACGTAGCCATTCTAGTATCACAAGCCCGGACCGATGGTGGTTGTGGGACGTGCAGCAAGACGAAGCATCTTGCTTCCGCCTTTACAAGTGACGAAAGCAAGATTCATGAGATGACTAGAACTGCTTCCCAGTTTCCGCAATGTGACATAAAGCCAGCCCGGCATTATGATGATGGTTCTCATACGGATGATGATGTATTAGTTTTATATTAATCCATATTCATGTAGATGATGATGTACCTCAGAATGAAGATGCCGTCACGAAGAAAATTGGATAAAGGATTTTATAGATGGCCAACTAGCTTAGTGTTCCAAGATGATATTGATGATGTTTTCCTCCCACCCACTTGATGTTGTCCTCTCTCCCTCGCATGATGCTACTGAAGAACACCCTTCTTGTGTGGAAGTGAGTGTTTGAAATAATGCAAACCGCAAGTATTCTTATTATTATTTTGATATATTGAGTTTCATGGGATCAACTCCTGTGACTTCACACACACACACACACACACACACACACACACACACACACACACACACACACACACACACACACACACACACACACACACACACACACACACACACACACACACACACACACACACACACACTGATCATGTCGGTTATTGTAATAGGGACAAACTTTTATGGATTGGTCATATTGTAAATTGTAAATACAAGAAGAATGTTAGCTCTAATATATTAAAGAGGCCTCGGAATATAATAAAAGTGGCTATAACCACCATTTATAGTTATCTTTGCTAGTGAAGAGATACTTCACATGTGACAAACTTGTATAAATAAGGAGGTTAGCATTTCATCTAGATACACACTTCTAATTTGTCCAGCTTTGAGAGACAAGTTTCAGAGCTACAGCTTGGAGAAGAGAGAGAGAGAGAGTGGCGATCCCTTAGGGAGAGGAATTGCTTCTCAGCTTGAGTTATCTTGGCATTGTATTGGCTATCTATAAAGGAAGTTTTATTGGTTGTTCTCTCCCCTAGAGGGTTTCCTGTGATAAATGTTGTGTCTCTCTTGTGATTGTGTATTTCTCAGTGATCTTGTCTATGTTGTTGTTATCTATTGAAATGCAAATAACTCTAATAAATTGCTTAAACATTAACAAGAGCAACCATGGGTGAAAAAGATGGTGAAAAATATACAAAAATCAGGTTGGCAACATCATAGATCTTGGTGCATTCATAATTGAAAAAGACTAAACGATGGTGCACTTTAAAGAACTAGAAGAAAGACATTGGAGGTAATGTTGAACTTGAATGAATAGTAGTTATGGAGGTCATTGGTAAAGTAACTCACCAAAAAATGAATTTGTGTGCACAAGAAGAGGCAAACCAAACAAATGTCTTGTTTTTATGAAAAATATTTGAGGTGTTGGGTCTAAGCAGTGCATCAAGGCACTCACCCAAAAAAGTTGGACACAAAAGTGGGAGATGAAGATTTACTCGATTGTGATGCAATTGACATTGAGGAGTTTTTCATATTAGCCACGAGGATCTATTATTTCCAATTGACGACAAAGTGATTAGAAGAATTAAGTTGCATATTGTTGGAGAAGGAGGCAATTTTGAGATACTTTAACATGAAGTACAAGTTGGACACTTTGGTTGGAAGTAGCATTAGAAAATTCTTGACATCTCCTTTTTTCTAAAAAATCACAAGATGAATCATTGCTTGCAGAAGGCAAAGGAGCCTAGAGAACTTATGAAATAGGTGCCTCAGAAGATTATGTTTTGGAGTATACATAATAATATGGAGGCGAAGGTGGTGGTCTTGCCTTATTTCAAAATATTTGTACAAAATGACTGAAGCATGAATGGCACTAATTACTATGGCCTTGAAGATGTGAATTCTTTGGGCATGATGGTTGGACTAATCTCCCAACTAGTTCAAGACTTGAGAGGATCTAGGGTAAAGAAGCATGGAAACATTGGATGAAGTATTGATGCAATAATAGGTTTGAATGGTGCAACACTTGGACATTTTCTTGATCTCCTTGAATGAAGGATAAATTGCAGTAATAGTAGGTAGCCAAAATAGTGTTGGTCTTACTTTACAACTACAATAGGAGAAATTAGTAGCAACAAATACATCTAAGAAGTATTGTTGGTGGAAGTTGGGAAAAGAAACTTTGTTCAAGGGAAGAATTGGACAAAGTGCAATTGCATAGAAATTCTAGTAGTGACAGTAGGATATTTTAAAGAATCTAATTATAGATGGATGTTGAAAAGGAAACAAACCTGAAGAAAATGAAGACAGGTTCGTTGGGGACAAATAACCAATTTGAATGGGAGATGTAAGGCCCCTCGGGCCTTGAATGGTTTTGGGAACCTCCATTGCATGATCATCTTAGTGGTCATTAAATAACATAGATGGACAAGATATAAGGTTGAAAACTAGATAAGTCGATTTTTGGTTCCCTTTCTCAATGCCAAGGTGCACCATATACATGTTAAGCACCCTTGCTCAGATTAGGCACATTGTAGACCTTGGAAGCTCTCACTAATTGGGTGCACCAAGAGTAACTTGAACAAGAACTTGTGGAGGGAAGGGAAAGTGGGGTTATGGAAGATGACCCTATATGATCTACAACTACAATGCATGACGGAAAATATTGGCATAGATAAATTGATTGGATTTTATTGACTTAGGTGGTTGGGATACATGCAAACCCAAGGATTTAGGCGCTCCACACTTGGGGTTTGTGACGAACAATAGAAGTGACTTCGGGCACAAGCATCCATGGAGTGAAATCATGGGGCGCACTTGTTGAGTGACCATCCACCAAGCACACATCCATTGGATGCACTTTTTAGGTGCACCTTTATTAGGCACCGTGGCCACAACACCATTGGACATTTGATAGTCAACAAACAAGTCATGACGGGGGAAAAGGCACCATTGGGAATAGTCGAAGTGGGTAATGTGGGAACCTGGGTCCACCTTATAGTGAAGTGGCTTGCAAGAGACTCATATAAAAAGAGGATGTCCCAAAAGTGGTAAGGTGTAAGAGAAGAAGTCATTCACAAAGAGTGTAAAGAAGCTCCATGATTTGTGCCCTGGTTGGCATAGAAGGGTGCAATTGCACTAGAAAAAGAAGAAGACAATACATGTAGGAGGCATGTAAGCGGTCACTTTAGGGATTGCATTGTACAAGTTTGTTGAGAAATAGGCAGAAGACAATATTTCCTTAAACCCATTGTACATTTGTAATAGAGTTGTGAGCAGAAGGCGACAACTTCCATGTTATATCTATAACATTATTCATAATAAAGTTAAGGCATCTACCTTGGGTGTTGCCTGTCATGTGTGTTGTGGACTTTTTTATGTGTTGGATGTTATTGTTCTTTGTTTTTCTTTGTGTTGGCTAAGTATTAATTTATTGGCCAAGTGTTAAAGTATTGTTGGGATGTTTTAAAGGTCATAGTTGGAGATGTGACTATTGTTGAATGAATTTGGTTGAGTAGGAATCACCTCTATTTGGTAGATTGTAGCTTAAGGTGAAGTTATGCACATACCTTAAATGAAGAGGCATAGTTTGGTTATAGTAGGTGCAGGCCAAGCCCCTACCTGCTGAGTAAGTAAAGGTAGTGTCGTATGACCTCGGGTGTCAAAACAATCTTGTGGAAACTCATGTTTGTAAAGAAAAATCCAGGTAGATTGTATTTTTGTGACAACACTTCTCTTGTAAGCATGATGAGAATGTATTATTCATTTTCCAATTAATATCAAGTACAGTGTCTGAGAAATGGAAGTTTATTTTAAATATTTATTTTCAAATATTTAAAAAAAATTGTCTCTTGGCTAATATATAGCTACATTGTGGATAGAAACAAATCGAGAGATTTGATCCTTGTTCCTACATGACCCAATCAATCTTATCAATCACTAGCCATCTATTTTCTTTGTTCAATTTTTTGACAATGTGAAACTATGAAACCAAAAGTCACTACTTCATCGGATAAAAGGGTATGATGGTTCTGTCTACTTGAAGGGACACTACCTCCTGTCCTTTTCAAATTGGGGCCTCAATCATCAACCAATGGTGTCTCTTTCAGCCATGTATGCCCCTTCCCTCGCTCTTACATAGGAAATACAAATGCATCTTAATCACATAATGCATGATTTTTATGAATTTTATATAAAATGGTTATTATTTTTACATATAAATCTATTTTTATCAATTCATTATTTAATGGCATTTGATGGAGCTATATAATCTTCAACATAATTCTAGCTACCACTTATGGTTTATATATGATCTCTATAGAAACAAATAAACAAAACATCTCAAGCAGCATATATATATATGCTACATAGAAGTATGTTATCAATCCACATTTTGATTTATGCTTTTAATGCTAATATTATGCTTTATTTATTTGTACTTAAGGAATATTTCTAGAAAAATATTGAAGTGGATGCATTTTTATTTTATAATTAATATCAAGTATTTTTTCACTTATGTTGTGTAGTAAGTATTTTTTCACTGATGTTGTGTAGTAAATGGAGAAATGTAGGAACCTTATTTTAAATGTTTATTCACAAATGCCAAAATAAATATTTTATCTTCAATCAAATATAACTACATTATGTGTCACACATGAATACTAGATATTCCATGCATAAAATCATTCTTATTTTATTATCTCTTTATAATTACATTAACTATTTTAAGATATCATTTTTTACCCAAAACACTTACATATCAACAAATTATTTAATGTTATTTGGTGAAACTATATAATCTTCATATCACTTTAGTTACTACATATAGTTGATATGATATGGGTCTCTTGTAAAGCAAATAACTTATTCTTCTTCTTCTTTCTCTTCTCTCTTTTTTTATTTTTATTATTATGTATGGTTGTTTTATTCTATAAATAATGTTATTTATTGTAATGACTCAAATTCTAATAAATCTAAATGCATAAATAAAGATAACAATTTGCAAACATTAACTTAATCAAATAAAGATAGATTAATCTTGATTACATAATTCACAAGAAAAAGGTGAGAAATTCTTACTTGAGAGTTGAAGAAACTATCAAGGACCTAGAACCCCAGGCCCTCAATCATCAAGGACTCCAGAACCCTGAGCTCTCAATAAAACTACCTATATGTCGGGCTCAAGTCTTTCCTATTAATTTCCAAGTAAAAGATGTCAAACTCTTCTTTCCACCTTCTATTATATAGAATTGTTCTTGTCCATCCATGCATGAGTTACACTTGTCATTAAGTAATTGATAATGTAGTTTTTATCATTTTCTTACTGAAATTCCTTTTTTCATCTTTATATTTTATTATAATTCTTAGTTATTTTATCATCTTTTTGTTTATTTATTTATTTATTATTCTTTTTACTTTAATTCATTATTATCTATTACACAAGACTATTTATTTACCATTGGTATATGGGCATTACATACTTCTCCCATTCAAGGAAATTCATCCCAAAGTTAATTTCAATCAATTGTTTATAGATTTTTATTTTCCCTCGAATCTTCCACAACACCTTTTATTTGTCCAGCTGGCACATTGAAGTGACTAGAGTAGGTAATTCTAAAGGCCACATTACAACACCGAGGAAGAATGAGTAATATCTAGCTCTTATTCTCGACTTTTAGGACTTAAATCCTATTGATTTAACTGAAGCCCAAAGCTTGAAACCTCATTTGTCCAAGCATGCATCCAATATGGTACTCACATAACTCATGCATCTCAAAAGGATGACCTAAAATTCCTCCACAATTCCTACCAAGTACCCATCCCTAGGCATCGAATTCCAATCCCACAAAATCTTCGGCGAGTACCACTCCATCCCTTCTCCTAAACTTTGACATCACAAGTTCAATATCAAGCACTATGGCCTTCTCAATATGGTCCCAGTTCCCATCAATAATTATACAAGGCAAATGAACCACTGACATAGGTTGGTTGATTGAGTTTTTCCTCAACCCATAAGGTGTTATTTTGTAGATATTCTCCTTCATAAGTATGGTCTCCCACCAAATCATCAAATAAACCATCCCTACCAACCCACTAGTGGATTTCTTGTCAATCACCACCTGACAACATGTAACTAATGTATTAGTTATAATCATAACATCATCATCTTAAAAAAAAGAATTCACATGCTAATTCTTGTATGTCATCAAGAAAAATGCATCATCATCTATCATCACCACATGCCTAATGCATGTCAACATAAAACATCTTATCATAAAATAATTCCATGTAATTACATGATGTCATCACATCAAGAGATACTATCATAAGAAATATAACCTCAACACATCCTTATCAAAGACATAGCAATCATTAATATAATGAAATGGAACCACATGTTAACATAATACAACATCATATGTAAATACCTCATGTAGGTTCTTGAGATAGTATAACATCATGAATATGATAATCATTTCAACACAACGATGTAAAGCAATAAACACTGTGAACATTTTTATCATGATTCATCAACAAAATCAAATTCATTAGCCTACATATATATCAATAGAGAATGCCAATTTTTCTATCTAATGCAAGAAATATCATCAAACATCCATCTAGTACATGGATATACTTGGTTAAGTTTGTCAACCCAACTAACTCTACAAGGATCATCAATACTATAAGTGTCATGTGATCATCTAGATACAAATCATTCTCTAGTTATTATTTTCTCTTCTTTCAACAAGAAGGTTGACAATTATGATATGTATGGTCAAATTCTTAATGTAAGACGCTTAAAAGTTTCTATAATTTCTAAAGGAATACATTACTGTTCACTCTCATGTAAGCCTCACATCATATATAGCCACAATCTCTAGTCATGTACTCTTTCTTGCCTAGGGAAATTTATCATTGAGTTATTATTGGCTTTACTAGCATGCCATAATTCACAAATATTTAAATTCTTTGTTTTTTGTGTATCTTTTGATCATTACCCAAAGTTCTTACGTCACTTTGCATCTTTCATTATTCCTTTAAGAACTGTTATACCAAATAGCATGTAAAGACTAGGTCATCATATTTGAAGTTATCATTGTTCACTCTTAGAAGGATTAGCTCACCAAATCCAAATACACAACCAATCAAGGTATACCAACTTCTTACTCTTAATAATAGGTGTTTTATCATCAATCTCTAAGACTCAATTGATCACATGGCCTATTTTCTTTGCCAAAGAGTAGAAAATTGTTATCCTTGGATACTTAAACCTTTAAACCTTTTCCCAGTCTATCACTTGTCATCCTTCACCAATTACAAGTGTTCTAGTTCTTAACTTCCCATCTCGACACTTTCAAAATTATACAGGTCATCACTATTACTCTTACCAGTCATCCTTATTCATCATTCATGTTGCTCAATCCACTCATAAATATCCTTAAGATAGCTAAATGAGAGAGTGATACCCTCACTATTGTTACATAAATTCTAATTCTAGAATTTTTCATAGTCACTCTAGAACTTCAATGTTATCCATTAGGTATACACCCTAAGGGAGTCGTCTGAGCCTTAATTAACTACCATGGTCCCAAAAATTCCATATGGTTTTTATTCAAATTGGGCACCTTTCTCACTATTAATGATTTTTTACTCACAAGGAGAATACTACCTTTATCCTAAGGTGTTTCCCCTTTTTTCCACTTGCAAAATTTTCCTTATTTTTTACTTGTCTTCTTCATTCCCATCCTACTATTACTTATGGGTTTATTACCTCTTAAAATGGCTACATCATTATCACATTCATTTAATTCAATTGGTTAATTGACAACATTTCATTCTTGATAGGAATCATCCATATTCAAACCTTATAGTGACTGATAGTGTTTACTATCTGAGAACACTCTTCAACAATAATTTTCCAAGGGTTACCCTTTCATGGGATACCTCAAGAGTGCTAATTTACTTCATCATCACAAATCCAAAATATTCAATCATGTTCTAGAATAGGATACCACTCCTTGTCCATTTCTTATAATGTTTTACTACAAACTGCAATCCCATCCTTCTTTGTGAAACTTCCACTCAACTCACCTTACAATCTATCATCTTTTGTGAAGTATCTATCATTGTTTTTTGGTTCTTCTCATCCTTCCAAGTTGGTTATGGTTACTAGGGCTACAATAAGTTATCATCATTAGAAAATTGCAAGTTCATCATTTTCCTTTCCTCCATAAGGTAACTTCAGGAAATGTTTAATATGTCAAGTATATATTGTTAACATTAGGGATCAACTTAGAAACTTTCCTTCATTTCATCAAAACCTTATTGATAATAGGTTAACTATACTTCTAGGTGTAGTCCCATACTATAATAAGGTATATACACATTGCTTCCATTTTTTACTTCATTTGATGGAGAATTGTACTATTATTCTCTCAAATTGATCAATTATATTTTTCCCACATATTCCTTGAATAACCAGTGTATTCTTTGCTTCCTCTAGTTACTTCAACCAATTTAGCATAGTATGTGAATGTATAATACTTCATATCTGATGGCCTCTTCTCAATGTCCATTGCCAAACCTCTAAGTCTATGCTATCGAACATAAGCGAAACACTGGAGATACATTTTGATTCTTATCATGCACTCATGGGTGCATGCTAACATAATTTGATTTCTTCTTACTTGATTATGAGCACCAACATGCTATACGGAATGTATCAAATCATTCCATCACCCCCCTTAAATTAATTATAAGTTGCCCATGCTACCTTAATGTATGGGATTTCCTATCAATGTCTTTCAAGGTTATAGTGGAAATACAAGTTTATTTGTATCCTCATTTTGGATCTAGCATACATATGTGGAAAAGAGAGTCACACCTATGTTCTATTGGACATAAGTTGCTTCTATCTCACATTGTTATCATTAAAACCATTATACATTTTTTGAGATTTTCTAGTCCAAATATTAAGTCTAGTGGTAGAGCTTTTAGGGACAAACCATACATTGTATGTTTAAAACAATCTCAACCATACTTTTAAAGTTCCTCATATATTAATTATTACCTTTTTAATTCAGTTATGAATTTATGTACCATGTACTTTTAGCATCGCACAACTTTATACAATATTAACTTATCAAATAATGAAATGATTATACATTGAATACTTTCATAATTCATTTTAATTCTTATTAACAATTAACCCATTAAAAATGGTGCATCAATAATTTTGTAAATGTAGTCTTTAATTTAAATTCTTAACTTTTTTACAAAATCGTTTCAAAGTATCTACATATTGCATAGTTCACTAATAATATCCAACCATTAATATTTTTTTGTTATCAATAAACTTAATATAAAAAATAAAACTCTAACCATTAATATTTTTTTTTATCAATAAACTTAATATAAAAAATAAAACTCTCCTTTAATATTTTTTTGTTATCAATAAACTTAATATAAAAAATAAAACTCTTGAAACAACTTACATATAACTGACCAAACAGTTTCATGTAATAATTTTCAACCCGATAGACCACCTTAATTGATGTTGATTCTCACATTAAGTTACCATCAAGTTGGGTATTCCTATGATACCTTATGTGATATATTTGTTTTTCCCATAAAAATGTTTCATGTATTATTATTTTATATTACTTGTTTGTATGCAGAAATGTTCAAGTGTAAGAAAAGATGAAAATATTTCCATTTCCCTGATTTATGATTTGTTCTAATTTGACAAGTGAGAACGCCTTCACGTCTTTCACAAAAATTCATTGCAAACACATAGAAAAATAAAGTTTATAACTTTCTTCATACTTTTCCATGGAGGGACTTTGTTCATATGTGTAATAATAGTGAGAATTGAATCTCCCACACAACATTTTTTATTTAATGTAATTTCATCTTTACAGATTTCATCTATTTTAACCAATTAACCAACCAGATCACATGAAACTATTCAAATATTTTAACACTATTATAATTAAGCCAAGGCATTGCTAATTTATGCAGTGAT